>PVIU01012422.1:0-60137 GCA_004026605.1 Ondatra zibethicus | reverse complement strand
CTATTGGCCATTCAGCTCTTTATTAAATCAATCAGAAGGTGCCTTGACAAAGACACATCTTCACAGTGTACAAATATTCTGCATGGAACCACCTCCCCAACTTCTTCAACGCTGATTCTTAACGGCGAGATTTCAACTACTGTGCTGGAGTATCTGGAATGCGATTGATTAGGTTTTGTAAAACTACTAGAGTCTACATGAAATCTGAGATGTCTTGCAGCCCAAAGAAAGGATGGAAAAGGTTTGTCAGTCAGTAATGAGGCAGGACAGAGGCTGGGGAAATTTCTCAGCTACCTTAGGTCTCTTGGCCTTTGTGTGTGTCCTTACATCTTAATCGAACTCTGTACTTTAACTGGATTTTGAAGTTGGATAAAACAAGAGAGTTGGAATAGGTGATCTTGGGTCAGGTAATTTAGCAACTTATTCTCACATTGCTATTTCCGTGAGGCCTGCCTTTGACACCCCTTTGAAACATATGTAGAAAATATGGGGGAAAATGTACCCACATACCTACTTGAAAGAGGTTCGTTCACACAGGAATGCTGACATTAACTCAAGAGTGAAGAGAAGTCATAGGCTAAATGTTCATTGTAACCATGCCGTTGTGGGTTTAATGAAGGCGTGGTTTCATAAAATTTGTGGTGTGTTTCAGTGTTAAATTATCTTCATACATAAGAAAGCATGTCTCCTTCCTTCTTATACTCGACAGTGCAAAATCCTGACTCTTTCAGGGGAAATTAAGCTGTGGATTTCACCCCCATTTTGCAGATGGAGAGATGTCATAAAGATTAGCCCTTTCTCAAGGTTGTTGTTCAAGAGAGTCTAAGCTTATATATCAATGCGTTGGTCATAAACCATGACTAATCACACGGAGTTTTGGAAGCATTAAATATTGTTTTAAAAGTCATTTCATATAACTATCCTATAAAGGTTCTTTGAGAGGAGGGTAAGACTGATTTGGTAGATCTAAATATATTTAATGAATTCAAATAAATTTAAGAAATATACCAGTTCTTCCCCTTCTGTCTGTCAGTTCACCTTTGGAATGACAGAGGCAGGAGGCAGGGACTTTTATGTCCATCTGGGCCAGAGGAGACTGAGATTCATCATTTAAGTAAATAGTGTGAAATCATTTCCCATTGTGGAGAGTTGTGCCTCATTAGGTCTGGCATGGGAAGAACCATTTGCTCTCTATATCACTAACTACTATTTTCCGTTTAAGCTTTGGTGTGACAAATTTAGCAAGTAACACTGAAAACAGCTCTTATGCCTGAGAGATGGAATTGGGTTGCACTATAGATTTAAAAAATTAGAGCAGGAAGCGAACTTTATCTATTACTGGTTCACTTCCAGTTTTCAGCTTCTGGATCGGAGGAAGCAATTGACACAGTTTTCAAAACCGACAGATGAGTTCATTAGGTGGGCCTGCGATGGGCCTTTCTTTTGCACTTTTTATTTGTGTCCTTAACAACAACAACAAAAAAGAGTTGCTAAGTCTTGATGAGTCTGAGACAATTACAAGTAAATTTGTAAAATCAGGCTTTAAAAGGCAAGTTCTTCCACTTCTATTTGTGCTACAACTGGGCACCACGCTTAATATGCCGGCAGTCTCCTGATTGCACAAGCAATGGGCCCCTTGCATTTGCAATTAACCACTCACACCCTTGTTTTCCTTACAACCCAAGAGGTTGATTATGTGATTGTAGGTATAATAATTAGCACATGTGAAAGGAGAAACTCAGCAGAGGCCTCCTAAGAGCATCCTTTTATTGAAAGCTCCAGACATGGACTAATTAGGTTGGACGGTACAGGAGATGGCCCCCAACATGACCTATATCAAAAGACATTGCCTGCAGTGCCATTGCTCTTATTGGGGAGTCAAAATTATTTCCCCACCAGGTTTTATTCGGGATGCCTCTGTCCGGTGCAAACAGCTTGAGGAATGTCTCACCTCTCAGTTGTATCCTCCTCACTAAAGGCCGAAGCTGCGGCATGCTTAAAATTCCTACACAAAGGACAGACAAGAGGAATACACAGAATGTGCGCACCCATAGCTCTGACGGCAGGCGCAGGATGATCACTGTGAGTGCGATCCCACAGTGAGACTGCTTTAAACAAACAGTTTGCATTACTTATCGGTCCTAGAAGCATGGCAGATCTAGAAGAGGGAGGTAGGAAAAGCAAACACTTGAGAACTTCTGGTACAAGTACTTGGAAAGGTTAGATGAAATATAGAATATTACAAATATATAGTTGCAGTCCTTGGAAGGGGTGGGTAAATATCCATCTATTCATATAATTACCAACAGTAATAAGAAACTATTTGACTATATGGGGTTTACATATAGACCAAAAGTTATCTAAAACCAAAGGTAGAGAGAATTGCAGTATTAAAACCCGATTTTAAAAAAAGAGGAAGAAGAAATGTTAATTACATAATCCTAATCAAAGGAGAGGAAAACCAAAATCAAAATAAACCAAGGAGCTGTATTAGGTTGGGAATTATTAAACTATAACACGGAATATAATGGGATATTGATAGAAATCAGAAGTTGTCTCTGGAGACATAGATGGGTGGTAAGGCAGGTGCCTGGCATGCATGCCCTGGGTTTGTGTCCAAGCAGCAAAGTTTGGGTTCTGTGAAAGTAAGGATAGCAAATAGTTAGTAATGTCTGCAGCAAACGTGAGAGATGATGCAAATAGCATACTATGCTGACTCAAACAAATAATATTGCGAAAATGGAACATTGTAATTAAGAAGAAGAGAATTCTGACTTTATACTAAAAGTGAATTCTTACAGCAAATTTGAAAATATGGAAACAAGTGGGCAATCTCTTAGAAAAAAAATTTACCATAATGAGCTAAAGAAGAAAGGCAATGGTAAGCTAACATATAAATGTTCATATCCCAAATTAGTGGATCAACTTCAAGACGCAAGCCCTTTAGGTCCAGATGAGTTTTAGGTGATTTTGATCAAAGAAAAATAAAGGAATAAATAGTCTCTTTCAGATAATTAAAAAGGTAAGACAATTTCTCCCAGTGAAATCCAGAAATTAGTGTTGCTTTATAATAACCAAAGTCAAGAACAATACAAGAAAAAAATCGCAACCAATTTTACTTTTAAATATAAATGCCAAAATAGTAAACAGGACCCAACAAAATAAATTAATAGTGTACATAAATATTTGGTTACCCTAATAAAGAAAAATTGAGTTAAGAAATATAAGGTTTCAACCCCAATTAAACACATCATTTTAATACAACATAACATTTTTCAAAAAGGAAAATCTTCATGGTGGTTTTGATACATCAGTTTTAAAAGGAGCTGATAAAATTCAGCACATTTATGAAAGCATTCATAGTAAGTTTTAAATAAGAGTGAACTCTTCTAATGATGAAGAAGCCTATTAAGAATCTATAGCAAATATGGTACAAGTGGTCAGCTTTTACTATTAGCCTATTAGAACTAAGAGAGTAATATTCATGTCAGTCTTTCTAATTGACATTGACCGTCAGGGCTAAAGCAGTACACATATAAGCTCATAACCATTGTGACAGCACGCACAAGCCCCGAACAAGCTCAAGCCAGACAAAATAGAGCATGGGACATGGTGGGCATGACAGCCCACCTCTTGCTGAGGAGCTATTGGCAACTGGTGACTTCTAGGGGAGAGATAAAGTTGGTTTTCTTTCAAAGTGTTACCCCTAATAGGTCATCCATGCTCCGGGGGAAGGTCACCCACTCGAAAGTATGAGAGGGAGCAGGGGGTGATGTTGGGTTGGTAAGGGAGGCGTTTGGGGCATGACTATAATCAAACTACATTTTGTGAAATTCTCAAAGAAAGGTTTTATTCTTTATACAGTGTTTTGTTTGGATGGGCAGTCAGCAGTTTACAAACCGGTAGAAGAGTTAAAAGAAATGTTTGGTATGAGATCAGTCTACAAAAATGAGTGGTATTCTCTGTGTGAAGTAGTAAGTGGAATGCAATTAGAGGGAGCACTTTTAACAATGTGGAAATAGCATGTCTGTGAGCAACTGAGCAGGGGCTAAGGCGCGTGAGAGGTCTGCAAATACATGTTTGGACAATGCGGAGCAGATGAGCGATGGAAGAAAATGCATCTTCTTTAGCTATAGTGTTGACCCTGTGAGGATGGTGATATTCCCCTCTTTTAATTTAAAATCACTGTAACATCTCAACCAAAAAATGTACAATAGATCTTTACGGACGCCCATTTTCATTGAAAAGCAAAGGGCCCAGCCAAACCCTATTTCAAGAAAAGAAAAGCAAGCAAACAAACAAACAAAAAAACGACAACAACAAAAATTAGTCATAAAGAGCTTAAGAAAAGAAAGGAAGGATTTGACTTATCTGACATAAAACCTACATGATGAAGTCTGGGAATACAAGCTAGAATACTAATGACAGAAACAGACAGGCTGGCAATAGAGAAACAGGACCCAATGACAGACTTAGCTCAGGTAGAAAGCATATGACATGGGTGGGCATAAAAATCACTGATGTGAGAGTGTGTGTGTGTGTGTGTGTGTGTGTGTGTGAGTGTGTGTGTGTGAGTGTGTGTGTGAGTGTGTGTGCATGTGTGTGTGTGTGTGTGTGTGTATGTGTGTGATGATTCAGAGGGTGGAGACACTTGTGGCCCTGACCTGAGTTCTACCCCTGGGCCCTACATGGTGGAAGGAGAGTGCCAAGCCCTACAGGTTATTCTCTGACCTCAGCATGCACACCACGGTATGTGAGCTCTCAACAGAAATAAATAAATACATAGTTACAAAGATCAGTGGAGGAAGCTAGGTCATTCAAGAATAATTATAAAACCCACGTAAGAAAAAGATAAAGCTAGATTCCTTGTTAATACAAAGAAACAAATTGCAGATGGATTTAACAACAAAATTTGAGCTGAAAAACTGGCAAATGCCTACAAGAAACCAGAGGAAAGATTTTCATAATATTATGATAGGAAGGATTTTTGAAATAAGATGAAAAAATGTAAACCATAAAAATTATATTCAAACCAATACTTCTACGTAACATCATGAACAAGGTATAAACATATGAGGTTAATTGTGATGGCATGTCCCTAGGCTTCTGGGGCTCCGTTTTCTGTGGGCTTTGCATATATCAAAAATTCTTCATCAAAAAGAATGAAGACTCAAATTACCCCTGTAAATGCAGAATAGAGAGCAGGGCAGCCTGCTTAAGCCAGCCTGTTGTTCAGCCCTCTCTCCCCAACCCTGCACCCAGCTGTGATATTATTTATACTACGGATAAGCATTTGCTTCTTGCCTTTTCCCAGTTCAATCCAGGACATGGTGCTTTAGCTATGCTGAGAGTGTTTGGGACTGACTACAGACAGAATTATGACTAAGAAGTACATTTGCCTCCGTCCCCTAGAGGCATCTTCTCTCCTCTCTGAGATATCATGATGTAGTTTATTGGGTCTGTGACAAAATACCTCTTAGGGGTGAATGCTTTCCTATTTCCATCCAATGGCCTCCAGTCGGTGTGCCAACTTGCTTATGTATACTGAAAATGCCTATTCGGGGTGATTCAGCTTGTGAGTCTGTACAGACAATTCCCCACACAGTTTGATTGGTGCTTAATTGTGACCTCACCCTATTTCACAATTCCCCAGAGCTGTCAATCCAAACATCCCTAGGCAGGATGAGTAGGCAAGGACCTCATTTTACCTGTGAATTTGCATACCTGAGAGTCCATCCCATCACCTGTGCACTTGACTTCACGTCAGGGTCTGTTCCTGACAAAGTCAATTTGGATTTTCCTAGGCTATCCAGCTCTGGACCAGGGAAAGGCTGGATTTATGGCTAACACACAGAGAGTACTAAAGGAAGCCAGACCCTAGCTGCCCACGGATGAAGGGGGATGGTCTCAAGGTATACAGTCAAGTGCATCACTAAGATTATTACAGGATATGATTGGGATAGTTCTGGCTTGATGAGTGGGTGAAATCCCAAGCAGTTGCAGGAGGCTGAATGGCTTTTGTCTAAGCTATCTGGCCCACCGTGGGTTTGGGTCCTGTCAGAGCTTGTTTCTGTCGATATCCAGAGGCTGGGGTGCAAGTCTTCGGGAAGTGCAGGTATTAGGGGTCCTTCCAAGTCCACATGTTGCTATTTGAAAGGCTAAAGCCCCCTTTAGCTCCACAACACGATCCGCCTGTGTGGCACATACACTGTGGGCATAAGTCTGACTTCCTCAGCCGACTGTCATGCTTGTGGGTCCCCTCTCTGACTTCGATGTGCTTTCACTTCTAAAGACACAAAGCTGAACCCACATGTCTGCTTTGCCTCTGGGGAGTCACAAAGAGTGGAGCTGCCTGGTGGTTAAAGCCTACTTGCCAGGTGGTCTATCCCTATGATCTCTTGGGCATATCTTTGAAAACCCAGTTCCTAGCTTCCAGAAGGATATGGACAATTCTGAGGAGTAATTTACTCTCCAGCCTTCCCCTGTGGGTTCATCCTACTTGTCTGTGCTGCTCCCCTGCCCTGTTACTGTTTTTCCTGGGAGCCTCTTTCTTGGATGTCACTTGCACAGATATCTGATTCTCAGCATCTGTTTCTGGGCAACCAGCTTGCTGCATAGACCTGTTTATTGGAGGCAAGGATAGAAAGGGCCTGGGCATTTGAAGTAATTAAAACCAAATTCACCCAGGGAAGGGGGGTAGGAATGAAAACCTGTACATCCAAAGAAAGATCTACCTACTTAACAGCTTTGTCTCTGGACTGGCTCTGTCTTAGTGCCTGGGTCCATTCCCTCTGTTCTTGGAATTTATTTAGCTTGTGAAGACAGCCATGCTACTCCTTTCTTGAAGCTCTGAAGTCTGTAGTGGTAGTTCCTTCTTGAAGTTATGTTCTTCCACTCCTCGGCTAAGTTGAAATGATTCTAAGCTTGTGGTTTGCTCCGGAGATAGACTTTATGATCCCTGGCTTGCTCCACTACTTGTGAACACTCCCCAGATATCATCTGGTTTGGAGAAGCACGGATGTTTTATAAGGGTATAAACTCTCTCCAGCAGTTAAGACTCCAGTCATCCGAGGGGCACGCTATGGTCTTAGGCTCGCTTGAAGAATTTTCTCTTTGTTTATAGACATACAAGTAGAAAAGGCTAAAAGTCTGACTTGAAATGATAAACATCATCAAGATGGTGGTTTTTCCTTGGGAAGCAAGGAGCAGAATAGAGGGCGGAGGGGCTTTGTGGGGACTGTGTTATCATGAACTATTAATATACTGTGACTATTGAGTTACATACATTACATTATAGTATTTAAACTGACTGGTGGGAACATAAATGTCATAGCAAGGAATTTCCTTCAAACATTTGCAAGTGAGCAAGTGATGGGCTGGGGAGGAGTCGGGAGGAGGAGACAGATGTCATTTGCTAAGATGCAGGGTCATTGAGCCAGGGCATGAAAGCTGGTGCCCATGCTCTGGATGCACAGAGCCCAGTGGCATGATGGTGTGGAAGCTTAGTCACTGATGGGAATGCCCCACGTGTGTTCTGTCAGCTGTGGCAGCAGTCAGTGTTAGGAGATTGTTTACAGTTTGAGGATAAATGTTCAGTGTTTTGGTTGCAGACGTGCCTTTTGTGTATTCAAGGACTGCTTGGAACAATGCAGCTCTCAAATGCAGTCCTGAAAGGCAGATTTTGAGAACCATGGATGGGGGAACTGGTGTCCAGTCTGTGGATATTTAATATAATTATTATTGACTATCTGCCATTGAGAGAGTTATGCACTAGCAAACACTGGGTCTAAACCTTGAGCAAGGCCCTGGTTCTTGCATTTGATCCCCTTTACACTTAGGCATATGGATCACACACATAGGAAAAGATTGGACTATAAATAAATTTTAAACTAAATGCACTATAAATATTTTTTCACATCTATGGCACGTGCACATGCATGTATATGTATGTATGTGTGTATACATATGTGTATGTATGTGTGTGTGGTATGTGTAATATCTTCCATTTTTGGATAAGTGACCTATAGAAAGGCTGTTTTGAGCTTTGTTTTCGTGAATGAGTGAATTCTCTTTCAGAATTACTATTATAATAGTATGATAGTTTGCAAAGTATACCTGCTTCTTGCCTAGTGAACATCTCTACTTAGATGTCCATTGTGTATCTCCACTCTTAAGTTTAACATATTCCAGTTGAATTCCCCACACACTCTGCAAAACTACTTCCTTGGTGGGTTCTTCTCTCATAATATACATTTCTAGCCATTAATAAATGCTCCTGATCTTATCGCCTAAGTTCATTTTGTGCTGTAACAGAATGCTTGAGACTAAATGATATATAATGAGTAGAAGAGAGGTTGGTTAGGAGTCCAAAGTCAAGGATCCAGCGTCTGGCAATGGCCTTTCTGCTATGCTACCCCATGATGGAAGGCAGAAGGCCCAAGAAGGAGAACCATTTTACAGGGATCAAATCCTGTGGGTGGAACCCTTATGATCTGATCACCCATGAAAGGCCCCACTTTCCAATACCATTATGTTGGCAGTTGCATTTCCACATGAGTTTTAGAAGGGAATATTCATTCAAATCATTGTAACATTCAAATACATATCAATCCCACCCGCTGCAGCACTGTGTGTTACAGTGACCATGGTTCTGTGGTCCAAGGGAGTCATGCTACTATCATCTGTGACCTGGGACACCGGAAAGTCTCAGAACTGGTCTGTTTTCTTCTGTCACTCCTAAGCATGTGACATGGTTATTATCACTTGCCTTTTCTTGTTTTTGGATGTCTTTAGATTTCTGGACTTTGAGGATCCTAGTTTTTTGGGGGGAGGGTGATGTAGTTTTGGGGTCGGGAACCTTTTGACCACTTCCCTACAGATTTTGTTCTTTTGTGTCTGCTAGATGCTGTCCATCTTTGTTAACCGTTGTCATTCTTCTGGGCTGCCTTAAGAAAACCAGACACTGAGCTGGAAAATCTTAAAATAATTCTTAATAATTGTGCTAATCAAGTTAGATGGCATTCAGTCACCGCTTAGCTGAGAAATCTGAGGAATAATTCCAGGAAGAAAAAAAAAAACTGGAGATGTGTTTCTGACCAATCTTTTACTTCAAGTATTCCTTTTTCTTCCAAAGGTGGGGTTTGAGAGCCATCTGTCACCAAGAGATTCTGAACACAACAAAATAAATGCGTTTTCAGTTTTAAACTCTGTCTCAGTGCATCTGGAAAAGAATTTATTGAGGACCAAATGTACTCAGCTTTGAGAGAGCTAATTCAGAAGGCAAGCATTGATCTTGTTTTTAGAAAGAGCCCTTCCCAGTGTCAATGTTAGAAATGAGTGCAACTCTTCAGTGTATGCCACGAAGACATGATAAAGGTGTTTAGGTCACATTAGAATGCGAAGCAGCCGTTAATATCCACAGCATGGAAAAAAATAATCGTCAGAATGATTTTACATCAAGTTTGCTCTTACACTTCCATTATGTAAGAGGATTTTTTGCCAGTTTGACTAAAATGTTATGATTTGGTAACAGGTGTTGAAACAGAAAGCTGTTAATGGTGCCTGCCATAAGATTTAGAGGTTATGAAAATTCTAAGATAGTTTACATTTGCCCATGGCATTAAATCATTTTGGAAGGCAAGAAATGCTTTCCCTTAAGCCAACCAATCATTTACCTAGCGAGTGACATATAGTCAAGGCTCCTACTCTAAGCTCATCACACACTTGTCAATAGGAGTGTGGGCATCTACCTTTAAGTGGTGGTGTGTATCTGTCCTTTATCTGACATCTCCTTCCTTCCCTCCATCCTATTGGTTGAGATCCCCATAAGCTGGGGATAGCCATAACCTGCTTGTCACTTCGAGTTTCCATTTGTTTCTTGCTGAGGAATATGTCTGAATTTCATCAGTCACCCTGGACTCTTCTTCATGTCTCACTACAGGCACACTTCACAGAGTCCCCTCTCTCCATCTGTTGTCCCACAGCAGAACTTGTTGAGGCGCACCGGAGCGGAGGTCTTCATTGAGATCAGGACATTTGTCATTTGCCTCTGGGATTTGTGTGATCCATGCTCACAGGCCAACTGATGAATGCTGGGTTAAAACTTGCTTGCATCTCTTTGCAAGGAAAATGAGCTTCAGTTAGTTTTTTTCAAAGCGAGAGTAGATACACGTCGACGGTATTTTTTTTTTCACACGATGAAAGCAGCTCATAAGAAACCACCGTAGATGCTACTTAGAGGAATTGCTAATGCGTTCTCCAGGTTTATGGTTTCCTTGTGTCTTAGTTACTTCCTGTTGCTCTGAAGAGGCACCATGACCAAGACAACTTATAAAAGAAAACATTGATGATGGGCTTGCTTTCACTTTCAGAGGGTGAGTCCACGACCACATGGAAAACAGCACAGCAACAGGCAGGCAGGCAAGGCACTGTAGCTGAGGGTTTACATTTGATCTATAAGCCAGAGAGAGAGAGAGAGACTAGGCTTCAAGTGGTGTTTTGAGACCCAGTGGCACACCTCTTCCATCAAGGACACACCTCCTCATTCTTCTCCCAATAGTTCCAGCAACTAGAGATCAAGTATTCAAATATGTAAGCTTTGTGCAAAGAGGAGTACTAGATACATACTAAAACAACTTTTGGGAATCAAAAAACAATGTGCAAAATCCAAGAGGATACATTAGAAAAATTTCTGTTAGTCACATGTAGCTTTGCCTTGCAGTCCCTTATAAGTCATAATCAATCTACAGTAAATTAACACTGGATTCATTAGATATACAGTATTTGATAATGGACAAAGAGGTTACATAGACTTCCAACACAATATATTCTGCTGAAGGAAGCTCTTGAGATTTTGTAATATATAGATTACAAGCGGTGGCCTCTCCAGCTAGGGAACCGGGTAGGCTAATTGTAGATCTTCACCTCTCCCTTTTTGCCTCCAAATCCACCCCCCAGTTGCATTTCTAACCTGTTTATACCACCTACTGTGACTCCTTCCTCTCTGCCTCAAACTTTGGCGGATCACAAAGACCTTCCCCTCCAAATTTCCTTCTCCACACCCTTCTCTTTATCCCTGCTCCCGGCTCCAGCCATTCAATGGGAACCAGCCAGGCAACCCTGCCAGAGAAGCAAGCAGACCAGTTAAGCATGCAGGATAGCTTGAATTCTTCCCTCTCCCTCCTCTCCTCCAAATCCAGTCCCTCAGTCTCATCTTCAGCTATGTTGCAGTCTGCCTGTTGTGGCCTCTCCTCACTCTCTGCCCCCATTCCCAGGTGACTAAGCCCATCCTGAAACAGCCCACTTTCCCCACTCCTGTGGACCCCCTCACCGCATTCCCTCCTTGCCCATCCTCTTTCCTAAGTGTCAGATTCCAATACCTAGAAACACATTTCAATTTGTTTAAAACTCTAGTGCCCACACTTATCAGGATCCCAGGCTAATTCCTTACTAGGCAACACATAACCACCACACCCTCCTAAGAAAGAGAGAGAGTGAGAGAACCAGAGACCAAGGAACAAAACACCCACTCAACAAACACAAGACATGATGTCAACACCTAGAACTACAATCACCCCAAACCCAGAAGTCTAGATACCAGTGTAAAATAACAATCACTCACAGAACAATATGTCTACTAGAGCCCAGCAACCCTACCACAGTAGGTCCTGAGAATTTCAAAATGACTGAAGTACAGACAGAGATGTTAAAATAACCTTTATGAATATTATAGAGACCCTTAAAAAGGAAATGAATAAATTCTTTAAAGAAATCCATGAAAACATAAACAAACCATGGAAGGAAATGAACAAAATAATTTAAGACCTGAAGATGAACTACAATCAATAAAAAAAAAAATCAAACTTGGGGAAATCTTGAAATTTAAAATTTAGGAAATCAAACAGGAACCTCAGAGGCAAGCTTAACCAACAGAATATAAGAGATGAAAGAGAGAATCTCGGGCATTGAAGGCAGGATAAAGATATGGGTACTTCCATCAAATAAAATGTTAAATCAAAAAAAAAATTCCCACTGTAAAACATCCAGGAAATGTGGAGCACTATTTAAAAAAAATCAAATCTAAGAATAATAGGAAAAGATAAAGGAGAAACAAAGGTTAAAGGCCCAGAAAATATTTTCAACAAAATCACAGGCACACAATAATCAAAACACTAAATATACAGAATAAAGAATATTTAAAGCTGCAGGGGCGAATGACTAAGTAATATTTAAAGCAACATATAACATCTGAGCTCTCAATGGAGACTCTAAAATTCAGAGGGCCTGGAAAGATGTTCCACAGATTTAAAGAGACCACAAATGCCAGCCCAGACTACTATATCCTTCTATAGCCAGCAAAACATTCTGTTATAGTAGATGGAGAACATAAGACATTCCATGATAAAACTAAATTTAAGTATTATCTATCTACAAATCCGGCCCTAAGAAGGCACCAGCAGGAAAACTCCAAACTAAAGAGGTTAATCACATCAAGAAAACAAAAGAAATAAATAATCCAAGACATCAAATCAAAAGAGAGGAAAAAATCCACACCACAGTAACAGTATAATAGTAATCAATAAACATACTCATTGATATCTCTCAACATTAATGGTCTCAATTCCTCAATAAAAAGACACAGAATAATAGGATGGATGCAAAAGGGGGACCCATTCTTCTGCTGCGTCCAAGAAACATACCTTAAAACAAATATGGATATCACTTTTGGGTAAAAAGACTGAAAAAAAGGTAATCCAAACAAATGGAGCAAGCTGGTGTAGTCATTTTAATATCTGAAAAAATAAACTTCAAACCAAAACTAATAATAAGAGATAGGGAAGGATACTATATATTCATTAAAGATAAACTCCACCAAGAAGACATTGCAATTCTTAAACATCTATGCACAAAACACAAGGGGACCCTAGTTCATAAAAGAAACATTACCACAGCTAAAATCATATCTTGACCCTCACACACAGATAGTGGTTTTAGCACAGAATTCTACCAGACATTCAAAGAAGAGTTAGTGCCAATATTGCTCAAATTATTCTGCAAAATAGAAACAAAATGAACATGGTCCAATTAGTTTTATAAGGTCACAGTTACCTTGATAACCAAAACACATAAACACCCAACAAAGAAAAGTATTACTAATTTCCCTTATGAACATCAATACAAAAATACTCAATAGAATACTTGAAAACCAGTTCCAAAAACACATCAAAAAATCATCCTCCATGATCAAGTAGGCTTCATTCCAGAGAGGCAAGGATGGTTCAGCATATGTAAATTGATAAATGTAATCCACCGTATAAACGAACTGAAAGACAAAAGCCACATGATTATTTCATCAGATGTACAAAAGGCCTTTGACAAAATCTAATAGCCCTTCATGTTAAAATTCCTGAAGAGATTAGGGATACAAGAAATATTCCTCAACATAATAAAAGCACTTCATGACAAGTTCATGGTCTCTACCAGCTTAAATGGAGAGGAACTCAGCATCAACTTAAATGGAGAGAAACTCAAAGTATTCCACTAAAATCAGAAACAAGATAAAGGTTGTCCACTTTCTCTGTACTTACTCAATTTTGTACTTGAAGTCTTATCTAGAGTAACTAGACAACTTCAAGAGATCAAGGGGATACAAATGGGAAAGGAAGAAGCCAAAGCTTATTTATTTGCAGAAAGTATGATAGTACACATAAGTAACCCTATAAATTTCACTGGAAACCTCCTACAGCTGCTAAACACTTTCAGCAAAGTAGATGGATACAAAACAAACTCTTGAAAACCAGTAGCCTTTCTATATATAAACAACAAACAACTGAGAAAGAAATCAGGGAAACAATACCTTTCAAAATAGCTTCAAGTAATATATCTTCAGATAACTTTACCCAAACAAGTGAAGGACTTGTATTGATAAATTTTAAGACAATGAAGAAAGAAACTGAAGAAGATATCAGAAAATAGAAAGATCTCCCATGCTCATGGATTAGTAGGATTGATATAGTAAAAATGGCCATATTTCCAAAAGCAGTCTAAAGATTCAATGCAATACACATTAAAATTCTAACACAATTCTTCAAAGACTTTGAAAGGACAATTTTGGTTTCATATGAAAACACAAAAAACCCAGGATAACTAAAAGAATCCATAATATTGAAAGAAGTGTGGGAGGTATCACCCTCAACCTCAAATTGTACTACAATCATACTACAACACTAGAGCTATAGCAGTAATAATAGCATCGGATTGGCACACAAACAATACACTGGTCAAAGGAACCAAAGAAAAAACCCAGGCACAAATACCCACACCTAGAGACTTCTGATTTTTCATAAGGAAACCAGAAATACACAATGGAAAAAGACAGAATCCTCAACAAATGGTCTTGGTCGAACTAGACGGCTGCATGCGGAAGAATCGAAGTAGATCCATACTTATCACCTTGCACCAAACTCACTTCCAAGTGGGCGAAAGACCTCAACCTAAAACCAGATACACTGAACCTGAAAGATGAGAAAGTGGAAAATAGCCTTGAACTCATTGGCAAAAGAGATACCTTTCTTAACAGAACACCTTTAGTTTAGACACGAAGATTAACAATCAATAAATGGGACCCCATGAAACTGAAAAGCTTCTGTTTTGCAAAGGACAGAATTATTTGAACAAAGGGACAGCCTACGGAATAGGAAAAAATTTTACCAATTACCCATTGTGTTTTTTTTTCCTTTACTCTTTGGGGGTCTGCTACCCAGCTCTCAGATAAATACTTGAAGACTTATTTTTGCTTATGAATGCACAGCTTTAACTTGGCTTGACTTTAGCAAGCTTTTCTAACTTAAATTATCCCATTTCTCTCTACCTACATTTTGCTTCTGGGACTTTTACCTTTCTTTATTCTATATATCTTTCTTTCCTTCTTACTCTGTGACTGGCTGTGTGTCTGTGTGGCTGGCCCCTGGCATCCTCTTCTCCTCACTCTCTCTTCATTCAAGCCTAGATTTCTACTCCTATTTATTATTTCTACATAACAGCTCCACATATCCCTCTCCTGTCTAGCTATTGGTCATTCAGTTCTTTATGAGACCAATCAAGTGTTTCAGATAGGCAAAGTAACAGAGCTTCAGTGAGTTAAACAAATGCAGCATAAAAAGAATGCAACACATCTTTACATCTTTAAACAAATGTTCCATATAATAAATGAATGTAACACATCTTAAGTTAATATTCCACAACAACCCATCTGATAGGGAGCTAATATCCAAATTATATAAAGAACTAAAAAAAAAATAGATAACCAGAAAACAAATAGCCCAATTTTAACAATGTGGTACAGATCGAAACAGAATTTTCAGGAGTATACTCAAATGGATGGCAAAACACTTAAAAAAATATTAAACATCCTTAGTCATCAGGGAAATGCAAATCAAAATTACTGTGAGATTTCATCTTACACCCACCAGAATGGCTAAGACATTAACAAATGACAGATCATGCTGACTAAGATGTGGAGCAAGGGGAACACTCATCTATTGCTGGCAAGACTCTAAACTTGTATAGTCATCATGCCAATAAGTGTGGTGGTTCCTCAGAGAGATGGGAATTGATCTACCTCAAGTCCTAGCTGTAGCACTCTTGGACCTATACCCAGAGACCATTTGCTCCTACCACAAAAACCCTTGCTCAACCTCACTCATTGCTGCTCTATTCATAAAAACCAGAAATTGGGAACAACGTAGATGTCATTCAACAGAAGAATGGATAAAGAAAATGTGGTACATTAGCTCAGTCATTAAAAAAATGAAATTCACAAGTAAATGATTGGAACTAGAAAAAAATCACCCCGAGTGGGGTAATAGAGAAAGAGAAACATGGTATGCATCCAATTATATGTGGATATTCGCCATCAAGAAATTAAAAAATAAACTCCAATCAATAGACCACAGACGTTAGGTGTAGAGTAATAGTCTTGTTAGAAGAGGGAAATAGAATAGATTGCAATAGATGGATGGGAGGGGACTGGAATAGGGGATTAAGTGGGAAGGGGAGGGGAGAGGGTGATGAGGGAAGGAATAGGGGGAGAGACAGTTAAAATAATGGTCCTCTGAGGGGTTGTACGGAAACCTAATATAGTATTAGCTTCTTAAAATATATGTGTATATGGCCATCCAAATGAAATCACTAAATAATATGGAAGACATAGCCCCAACTGGACATCCCTTGTCACCAAATGAAGCTTCAAGTACCATGAATTAGTTACATCTAATTGAGTTATTGGCCAAAGGGGTCCCATGGGAACCTTTAATCAATCCCAGGTTGCTCTTTATAAACTGACAGCAAGCCCTCATTGTTGGAGACAGCATCTACACAGCTCATTGAACATGGAGAAGTTGACCGGATGCCTATATAAAGTCTTGACCCCTTCACTCTAGTGTCTTTTGTACAGTAAGATACTCTGCAAGCTACCAAAGGAGAAAAGTAAACAACAACCTAACCACAAAATCTTTGATCTACAGTGCGTCCTGCCTTCAATACATACTAGTGTAGTGGAAGCACAAAGCTGGTGGACATAATCAATCACTATCTGATTTGACTTCAGACCCACCACACAAGATGGGGTCCATCCTTGGCATTTCTTGAATGGCTAAGAACCTAAGACCAGAGAGCCCAGAGACCTAGACTAAGCCCAAATACCACCGTTCTAAAAAAAACCAAAAGAACAAAAACCCTAGCAATAAAATGACTCCCAATGACATTCTGCTCTACTCATAGATCTGTGCTTTGCTCAACCATCATCAGAGAAGCTTCCTCCAGAAAGAGATGGGAATAAATACAGAGATGCACATCTAGACATTATGTAGAGAGGAAGAGACCTTGGAATACTCAGCACTCAAAGGGATGTCTCCATCAAATCCCTTCCTGTTGGGCTCAGGAAACTCTACTGAAGAGGAGGCAGAAAGAGTGTAAGAGTCAAAAAGGGATGGAGGACACCAAGGAAACAAGACCCTCTAAGTCAACATGATCAAACCTCATGTGAAATCAGAGAAAGAGGCAGCAATGTACAGGACCTGTACCAGATGGAAATCATAGATCTGAGAGGAGAAATGGACACATACCCTAACCCTAACCCTAACCCTAACCCTAACCCTAATCCTAATCCTAATCCTAATCCTAACCCTAACCTAAGCAACATATGACTGCTAATCACTTGCAAATGAAAATTTAGTTTTCTCCAAGGAAGTCTCACTGGGGAAACAAATCAATCTTTTTGTTTTGTTTTGTTTTTTGAGTTGGGGTTTCTCTGTGTAGCTTTCGAGCCTATCCTAGAACTCACTGTGTAGACCAAGCTGGCTTTGAACTCACAGAGATCTACCTGAGTCAAAAAATAAAAAAATAAAAAAAAATAAAAGCAAACTCACAATGAATAAGCAAAATTGGCTAAAATAACCTGTGGATCAAAAGCACAGTAGCTAATGACACTCACTCCTCACCAATCACAACATGCCAATTCCAAATGCCAGTCCAAGAAGAAGCCAATCAGAGACATGCCCGTGGCAGCGTAATTTCCCTAACCCCATTAGCCCCCACCCCCGACCTTTTTATGATAAAGAACTTCTGCCATGGAATCTTCCAGAGTCTGTGTCATTGCCTCCAAGTCTCCTCAATGTCTCTTCACCCCTGCCCTCCCTCTCCCTGGAACTGGGTATCACATAACAGGCAGCAACACTGGAATTAAAGACCTGCACCACTATTACCTGGCTTAACAAATCATTCTTAAGAATAAACTGTAAGCCCAACAAGAAATGAACTAAACAACATTTTTGGAGGTTCCTTGTCTCATAATGTCATGTTTGGGCTTTTCCTTTATTGTTTTACATTTATCTTATTTTTTATTTTTATTTTAGTTATATATAGTTTTTCTTCTCACTTTTTACCTTCCAGGTCCTTATGGCTTCTGCTTTAGTGTTTTGGTGAGATTATGAGGGTGTGAATCGGTGAGTCTCTGTGTCTATATCTATTTCTTGTGCCTTTCCATGGGCTCTTTTCCTTCTGATGTTTTGTCCTATTCTGATGTTAGTTTTTGTTATATTTTATTAATTATTTTTTATTATTATCCCTTAAAAGTCTTTTTGCTTTCTAATGAGAGACAGAAAGGGAGTAAATCTGGATGGGAGGAGAGGTGGGGAGGAACTGGGAGAAGTAGAAAGAGGGGAAACCATAATCAGATATATCATATGATAAAAAAATCTATTTTTAATCAAAGAAAAAAAAGTGAAGTGATGTGACAGGGGCACTAATGTTCAAATGCCCTATTGCTCCTCCACATGTCCTAGTACCCTCTTATAGGTGGCATTTAACCAGCTCTTGCCAATGCCCTGTGACTCATGTGATCCTAGGGAGTGCACACTCCAGTGTGGGCATGCATTGGCTATGTGGTCCTTTTCTGGTGTGGCAACCTTGAGTCTTGCGTGCCAGTAGTCATGGTGATATTACAAGGTATTGCAGTGTTCTCTATCTTGGTTCCCCCAGTGAATAACCAGCAGTACCGCTCCTCCCGTTCTGCGCTGGACATCCCGTGAGCGCCACGTTAATCTTACTATGCTGAGCCACTGCACTTGAGGTCTTCATCTTGCCAGCATTCTTTGCTCAACACGAGCACTTTTTTTTAGAGAAATAATGTTTTTGAGCTTCCTTAATATGTCATCTGATGCCAAATGTAGACATTTTAGAAGGGTAAGAGTGCACATCCTTCTGCATGGAAAAGGGGAGAACCCATCACATCTAAGCTTATTAAAAATCTCATTGTTGAACAAGCTGGTCCATATTTGCACATGTTAGACAGATAATGAGATTAATAAGAAAACCCTTGAAGAAGGCACATTCTGAATAGAAAATACTGTCTGATTTTTCTTCTTTTCTAAATATATCATGCAGATGTAAAGGCACCTGGTCATCTTAGGAATCAAAATTGTGATGGTCTGATGTGGAGATTGAGCCGTGGGGTCCAGTCCACTGCAGCTGTTTCTGATGCATAGTTCATTGTCTGTCCCAATTAGAAACTTCTCTTTTGCCTTACCATTTCCTCCTCTGTGGCTGATTTGATTAAACGTTCTATTGTTTAAGCCCAAAACATAGCTTTACCAAATCAGCCGCAGTATTGTTCAAAGCTCGTTGTTCGTTACATTATTCTTCATCAATGCTCACAATGCTAATATCTGCAAGAGTCCCTGAATCTCTAATGAAGCCTTTCAAATCCACTCGACTACAAGTAGTCTGTGAACAGAGCTTTCTTCCTTTTGCATTTTTTTTTGTAAAAGAAAATCAAAATGATTCAGTCCTGTATGGGTCATGACAATGCCAAACAGATGCAAATAAATATTAAAGTAATATATTTTTTGTTTGGATCACAGCCCAAATTCTTTGCCCCAGAAAATTACCCAAATGCTCTCGTGCACATGTGGTTTATATTTAAGGTGTAATGAGCTGTTCAAATAGAGAAGGGCAGGCAACCATATTAAAAATAAACATCAAATTTTAACAAAGACACATCCACTTAGATTGCAAATAGCCCTAATGGTTTCAGTTTATTGCAGCTACTTCAGCATGTAGCATCTTTGGTTGGAAGCCAGTTTCCAGTTTCCATGTCTCCTAGTGAAGCTGAAAAGGTTGATGGGTATAATTATTTTATGAAATAATTATTCAGCTGTGATCATATCACCAAAGTGAGCACAGTCTAGAATGAGAGGGTAGAAACAAGAGTAGTCTAGGGAGGAAAACGGGATATGAACATCTGAGATTGTCTAGCTAGGAATCGTGACTCCATCCATCCACTGAAGTTCATCTGTTTGTGATATGCACAGTGATGGCGCTCACTGACGAGCCCTGTGGTGCTCCGCTCTGTACTCTGATGTCATTGTGCTAAGCAGCACTGTTAGAAAGCCTGAAGAGAAGCAACTAATACTCTGCTCTCCTTATTTAAAGTTTATGGACACCTACAAGGCATGTTCTGACTGCTTAGAACATACAAACACATACACACACAGAGAGAGACACACACATACGCACACGCGCGTGTGCGCGCACACACACACACGCACATGCACTCCAAGAGAGAAATTTATCCACTTTTTCGAACTGAGGTACAGGTAACAACCTGTGGCTGGCTGTTTTACTTTTCTGACCTTCAAGTTGAACCCCAATATCTGTCTCTGGGTTTTTATTAATCATACTACAGAAACCTAGACCCTGGGATACAAGCATGATGTATATTCACTTATAATTGGATATTAGCTGTTTAGGAAAGGATAATTACACTACAATTCACAGACCCAGAGGGGCTAAGCAACAAGGAGCTCCCCGGGGGATACGTGGATCTCCTTAGGAAGGGGAAATAGACTAATTTTGGGGGGTGAACTAGAGACAGGTGGGGATGAGAACAGGAGGAATCAGGTTGGGCAGGGAGGAACAGGGGGAGAAAGAATGGGGAGAAATGACTGGAACTGAGGTGCGTTTGGAGGCAATGTGGAGATCCAGTGCAGTGGCAACTTTCTGGAACCCATGGATGTGAACCCAAGGAGGACTCCTAGTAATGGAGGATATGGAGCCTGAACTGAACATTTTCCACAACCAGGCAAGGCTTCCAGTTGTGGGATTAGGACCCCAACCCAGCCACCAAACCTTCGATCCACCATCTGTCCTGCTTGCAAGATGTGCTGGGGCAATGGTGGCTGGGAGTTTGTGGGAGTGGCAACCAATGACTGTCTAACTGGAGGCCCATACCAGGAGATGGACCTCATGCCCCCCACTTCCTGGATGGTCAGAAACTGGAAGCTGGATGTCCCAGAGACAAAGGGTAGAACCCCAAATAGGACTTGCCAAAAAAGCCAATGAAATGATTCCTAATGATATTCTGCTATACTCGTAGAGCAGTGCTGAGCTCAATTGTCCTTTGGCAGCTGATGAGATACCCACAGCCAAACATCAGGTGGAGCTCAGGGACCCTGAAAAAGAGAGGGAGGAAGGATTGCAGGAGCCTGAGGAGTCGAGGACACTAGGAGAACAGAGTCCACAGAATCAGCTAAGCAGGGCTCATAGGGGCTCACAGAGACTGAAGCAGCCGTCATGGTACCTGCATGGGTCGGTACTAGGTCCTCTGCAGATATATTATGGTTGCTTAGCTTGGGGTTTTTGTGAGACTCCCCTCAGTGGGAGTGGGGTGTCTCTGACTCTCCGTTGCCTGTCCTTGGACCTTTTTCTTCCACTGGGTTACCTCATCTAGCCTTGATATGAGGGTTGTCTGGTTGATATCTGCTGAGGCCTGCTCTTTTCTGAAGCGAAACTGGGTAGCAGGGAGGACTGGGAGGAATCAGGAAAGGAGGCCGTGGTCAGGATACATTGTATGAGAGAAAAAAAATGGTGAGATCTTGAAACTTGATATGAAAATGTGTGTGAAAACGATGAGCCTGTGGGCATTAGACTCTCAGAATGTGATGACTCACACTTAGCAGATGATGATCCCCCCACGCCCCACCCCATGAAGCCCTACGATCTCTGCCCTTGCCTAAGGGAATCAATCCTATATCATCTGTGGACTAATCCATGGCCTTCCTGGAAGGAGATGCATCCAGCAAGACAATGTTGGTGTTTCTCATTTCCTGCTCATCTTTACCTCTACCCGATAGGCAGACTGAAGGCTAAGTGGACCTCTATAGATGAGGCAAAAAGTGTGACCCATGAGGTAGAGGGTGCCTTAAACCCCAATAGAACTTAATGGATTTTCTTATTCATACAAGCATAAGCCTGGAGATTGTAGAGGAATGGACTTTAAGGGTATGGGGTAATAGTATAAGGATTACATATCTAAATCAGGGTGAGTTTATCGATATGGGTCCGTTGAGAAGACATTCTGGGTTTAAGGTTATAGTTCACACAGTTAACTGGGTGTCCAAAACTGTTATTTGATCAGTTGGCTGAAATATGGATCAAAAGCTGGCCTACTGAGAATAAACTGGAGATGCCTGCTATTCCTTGGCTTAATGATGACGGAGGGATTCAAAGACTGGGGAAATTGGAATGCTGAATTGTATTTGCCTTGTAAAACCCAGCCGTCCATGGTGCTAGGGTTCAGAAGATGCGCCCTTCCACTGATGCCGAAAGGAACCCATCTGTGGGAGCATTTGGAACTTTGGGCTGGAAAGGTCCCAGAGTGCTACAAGCAGAGCTTAGTGGCCGTTCTGGTGGGGGATTGAAAGACTAGAACACTAAGAATTTGGATTGTTGTGGGATGAGCCTGCTCCTGTGGTTCTGAAGCCCATGGAACTGGTTTACATGAGGAATGTGGATAGGTCTCTCCAAATGCACAAAGAACATAAGGACACTCAGGTCTCTTTTAAATGCTCGTCCAGAGAAAGGTGACTTCGGCAAAAGAGGACTCCTGTAACCAAGGAGAAAGGCTACCTGTTCTTGGGAGAGTGTTGTCTGTTCCGCTAGAGAACCCCGACTACTCACCTACCAATGGAGCAAACTACTCTGAACATCACCCCCTGGTTACTGAAGGCCATAGTGAAAATTGCAGTACGACAGATTTACAAAGCAGCTCTGCAGAGGAAGAGAAC
The DNA here is from genome assembly GCA_004026605.1 of Ondatra zibethicus. Lineage (NCBI taxonomy): Eukaryota > Metazoa > Chordata > Mammalia > Rodentia > Cricetidae > Ondatra > Ondatra zibethicus. Next base: position 37,515 of record PVIU01012422.1, on the reverse strand, counting down.
TAGGGCCAGATGAAACTGTCACCCGTGACTCATTTCTCGCAGGGCTTTGCTGAGTGTAGCCAACCTGCCCTCCTCGTGGGCCACTTCATGACAAACCCGACTCTTAGACACCCTACAGAAAGTTGTATTGTCCCGTGGGGGAAATTCCTCACTCTTTCCCCAACAGGGAAAAATTTCATAACTTTCTGAAGAGTTTGACATTTTTTTTTTTTTGCATTTTAGAAAAAGGGGAGGTTTTTACAAAGCTGGACACAAGGCAAGTTGAGGTCACTGTCTGAATGGGATGACAAAGGATAGAGAAATTCCAAAGCCTATGGGAGGCTGGGAAATATCTGAAAGATGTTAGTCTGAAGCAGAGGCAGGAAAATAGAAAACTAAGAATCTCTAACGGCAGTTTTATAGTAATAGTGGGGATGCTACCTGCCTATTACCAGGAAATGAGAAAAGGAAGTCGCTTGTCGCTTTCTCCCGCTATTTACTAAACCTTATCGCCTGTGCCATGAATCCCAGCTCTCTCTCTCTCTCTGTTCATTAGATGAACTCTAAGCATCCGGAAGCGTATGCAGTTAGAGGAAACCACTGCTCTCCCCTCTTCTACTTTTGACTTCCAGTCTTCATCTCTCCCCCATTTTAATAATGACCACAGTAGAAGAGCTGGTGATGCCTATTAAATGGGTACTGGAAGGAGCTGTGGCATCTTGGGGACTTGTGAGAACCAGAGCATTCCACACCATCTCTGACCTCCTCAGTCAGAATCTACATTTTACAATACCCCTGGTGACAGTCTGCCTGCGAAGGTTACAAAGTGCTGTCTTACGTTGATGAAGTCATCGTCTCCCCTGTGTGATCTATGCTATAGAAATTGTGTGTGTGTGTGTGTGTGTGTGTGTGTGTATGTGTAGAAATAACAAAAAATGTCTGTTAGCAGGGAGCAAGTAAGCAAATAATAAATCATGTCACAACCACAAGGTGGAACACAGGGCAGTGTGACTCCTTTTTTCAATATCACTTATCATCTCACCGATGCCCTGGAGCCTTCCTTTTTATTACAGAGGACTCGCCCATATGCTTTATTAAATGGAAGGAGAGTTATCATAAATAAGTTATCTAACAATGTCCACTCTGTTGGCATAGAAGTACCCAGGCATACATTTTCAATATTTTTCAGTAAAATATATATTCCATAATTATGCATGATAATTTTCAGGTTACATAAATCCTAATGCCAAATAAAGTAACTTTCAGCATGGTATGTATCTCTCTTGGGGTCCTCTCTTCCCCTCCCCTCTTATCTGTGTAACTTAGTTCATCAAGCATCATGGAGGCGTACTAGGCTCCGCTCAAGAGACAGGCTTGCTCCTGACTGCCCTGTTGAGGAATAAGCCAATGTGATCAGTACAGTAGGGGTGCTTTACTCTCTCGTCCTTCCTCAGTTGTTGCTACCTACAGCTACTTTGGGTCCAGCTGGTTCGAAGCAGTCTGTGTCCTGTCCTGAACCGCAAAGCTGCTCTTGCAGTGGCTGAACCTTGTCTGGGCCACAGGGATATTGGCATGGCCAATGTTCTTTACTCACACGTGGGGTCCACATGCTCCTCCTCAAAGGCTTAGCTGTTCCTGAAGTATGTTTACTGCGTTAGGAAGGATGCAGCTGAGCTAGGCAGAGCTTCCAGCCTAAGGACATGCTGGCCTGTGGCACTGTATTTATAGATCAAAGTTCTGGTTCTTTCATCCAGTGGGGCTTTATAGGAGGCTGTGGCCATGTTCTGCTCCCTGAGCTCTGGATCCAGTTGAGCTACAATGGGAAACATCTCAAAATGATTTCCTCTTATCATCAGACTGCCCAGATTACCAGTGCAATAAAGAACAGAAGGCCTTAGAAGCCCAGAATGAGCACCCGGGGCTCTTGCCCAAAGGCCCCTGGCTGGCTCACATCTCCTCATTTGTTCTTAGGAGACCTGAAGTCCAACACTGGACTGCAGCTGGTGTCTAATAGAGTCCTGAGCATGGGATTGTGTTTGCTGGGGTTCAGAAGTGTGAGTGAGAGACAGTATGTCTTAGGAACTGGACTCATCTGGATTCTCCATTTAGAGCACAGTCCAAGACCCATGAGAAACTCCTGCTGGGAGAGAGGCAGGAAGCTATTGCACTGAAGACTTTTTGTTAAAATGTGAAGTTAATGGAGCGGCCTGACTAATCTAATGCATTCATTTTGATCTACAGCTTATCATTGGGGGTTGTTAGAGTGCATTTTAAAGTAGATACAGTAAACAACAAAGAAACATATCAAGATGATTTTAGGAAAGGCACTTGTCCTTTGTAGCCTGAATAAATTTTCAATTTGTTATAGAATTCAGACACCAGTAGAAGTCACCGTTGGATGGCTGAGATATATGAATGGCGATCTTTGGACAGGAGCTATGAGCCCTAGATGTACATTACTAAACCATTTACAATTCGTTACTGCACTGCGAAGATTCATATCCCTTCCATTCTTACCACATCTTGAGGCCAAGAATTTTTTTAAGGATCATTTAGCTTTCAGAAAACTTTGAATTATGTTGAAGGCATTGTTCTTTCTATGACTTTAATGCTCTCATTTGCAGAGAAGTTACAGGAAAATACTTTTGCTTAAGCCCTGAATCTGAACCCTGTGCAATCCTGCACATAAAGTAACTTCTCATTCATGACTTGTTTGATTCTTTGTGTACATTGCTGAGTGTACAAATATTTTCTTAACCTATGATAGCATCCAGAGTTAAAAATAGAAGAGAAATGTTTGTTGTTTTTAGAATATTGAAACTCAGGCTCTGCAAACTCAGGTACAGAATCACCCAGAACAATTTCAGATTGTGTAAAATTCTTCACTCCATCATCAGAGGGCAGACAGAATTTCACTTGGCTGATGTTAAGTAGAGAAAATGAAGTTACTTGCTTCTGAGTCTAATGGGAATGAAATAAAATGTTGTCCCATTGTGCTGTTTGTTGTCTTTTGAGAACTACCTAGAGTAAAAATGGCTAATGACCAACGTAATTTAACAGTCATAAGAGACAAGATTTGGCCAAAAAGAATTGGACTTAAACATGTGACCTTTCTAACGAGCAGCTAAATTCTATTTTCCTTTTTCATTTTTTTTTCCTTCCAAAGGAAAAGATGAGACTCACTGAGCTTTGACTTGGGTGGAGCTGAAGTGTGGATTGACTAGATTTTTCTCTTATTTCAGTATTTTTGAGCAACTTGTTTCCCAGTAACCATTATAGAATGACTTGGCTTCTGCTATATGTAATTCTGTAATTCAGTCATATGAATTTCATAATTTTGAAAGCATTAAAGACAAAATTAACTAGAAGAGTTTGACAGAGGAACATTTATCGGGAATTTAGCCCATACCAGATCTATAAATTAGGCCTCTGACTGTTACATTTTGCAAAAATTAGTTCCTAAGGCAATTTTGTTTGTGATAAGCACTTCAACTGGAGCATATATGGTGGGAAAAACATTTTGTCACTTCTAAGTTTGTGGAGAAATCATCTAGCTTTCCCTAGTGTGTAGCTCCTTAGAAAGCAAGCTGGGTCTTTCCAAGTACGCATATACACATATTGACCCTCCGGCCTCCCTCCGCCCACAAGGGGCGCTTCACAGGGAATGGTTCTGTGTGTAAACACTCTCCCTTTTATGTGTTCCTCTTTCCCAGAGCTGCGAGATGAAGTCAAAGAAAGCACATAATCTTGCAGTTTTACAAATCCAAGGTCAATCAAGTCAATAGACTCTACTTAAAAGAACGACAAAACTTTACTGTTCCTACTAATTAACATTGAAAAAATGATTAATAAACTCTCAGATGTCAGATTAATGAAGGTTTATGAGTTCTCTTTTGGGGAGAATTTTACCTTGAGTTGGAATGTGTAATTCCTTGAAAACATCTCCTAGTGACATGAAAGCGAACCAAAAATCATCAAAGTTAGAAATCTGTCAATAATAGTACCAGGTAGCTTCTGAGAGGTGAAAGAAGTTCATTGTGCTCCCAGGTCAGAGGATATCTTCAACAAAAGAAAACAGTAAGTATGACCTCCCCAAGTCTGTAGGCAAGCCCCTAAACCAGATTTCCAAAAGTTGGCTGGATGTCATGATTAGTGGGCAGGGGGAAGAGAGAACACTTTCTCTACAGACAGGGAGAATTGATTTTAAATCCTGAGTTTTCCCTGTACAAGCTGAATGAGGTCAGAGAAGCCAGCACTAAGACATTGTTGGTACTCTCCTAAAATGGGGTTGATCATTAAAGACTGGCTGATCCCCGTTATTCATGGATTGCGTATTTTCATACTTCCATACTTCCTAAAATTCACAGGTTAGGACTGGAGAGATGGATCCACAGTTAACAGTGCTTGCTGCTTTTGCAGAGGTCCTGGGAATGATTCCCAGCACCTACATGGTAGCTCACTACTGTTTAGAGCTCCAGTTGTGGGGTTTCAGCGTTTTTTTTCCTAGCCTCCATGGGCACCTGCGTGCACATGATGCAGACACACAGGGGACTCACACCTACACAGAAAACATCTTTATAATTTATGTGCAACCCTCAAGCTAATGGTTAACTGTGTGCCGGCGGCTACTTGTGGGCTTGCGGATACACAGAGCCAGGACAATTTCATTCTCCGTGATGCCATAGTCCCAGGTGGCAGAGAACTAAAGGTGACAACCTGAAGTGCTATCCTGCTTTCTTTTCTTTTTCAGCTCTCATGATGTAAACTTGTGCCCTTCCTGAAGTGTAATGATATCTTTTATCATTTTTCTGTGATTTTTAAAATTTAAAATAGCAAACCATTGAAGCACTGTCTAGGTGTTCCTAAGCACAATAAAGTTTCAATGGAGAAAATATGTGTGTTTACTAAGATTTGGTCAGTCATTAGGTACTGTATCGTAGGTCTTGAGCTCAAGGTTAATGGATCCACAGTATATTGGCTAAAGTATTGGTCAGCAGAAAAATATCTAAAGCAAACTTATGTGTTAACTGATGAAAGGTTGTCACACAAGTCTCCTGCACCTCCTGCTGAACATAGATGCTTTCAAGAAGAGCCTTTTGGTATTGAGTCAACTTTATAGAATGTAGCTGTGAACAGGGAGCATCGACCGCATTGGAAGTGTCTGCCATCTTTGGACGTAAGCCTGTGTCCAACACTGCAACTCCTTACATCTTCCTTGGTGCCTGTAGATATCATTGGACAAGCTTGGCTTCACTCTGGCTCCTCAGCCTCTGCCCGTCCCAGTGCAGGCCTCAGGCTTGCCTCACAAAGTTGAAGGGATTCTGCTCTAATACAACAGAAGAAATTATACTCATTATAAAGTGTGGCATGCCTTTGCTAGGGAGTGGACGAGCTGGAGCCGTGTGGAAGTTCGCTAAGAATATAGAGAGAAAAATGTCAACTCGCAATTGAATGTTGCCTGTGCTGTGACGGGTTATGGACACAACGTGATGGCAAGGCAGGGGAGGAACAATGACAGAAGCGGGGTTAGTGGCGGGAAGGCTGAAAAGAGGATGTGGCACTTGGTTTGATGTGTGATGGTGTTTGCCAAGTGAAGAGGTAAAGATGACCTTCAGATATTGGGGAATTTCAGATTGTAGCTCTTCAGATTGCTATTGTTAATTTGCTGTGGAGAAAATGATTTCACACCTAGTTAAATGTTTCTATGATATCATCTGGTTACCTGGCCCTCACAGTATGTCCTCAGCTTCCACAAGCCTCATCTCCAGGGACCTCTTGCTCCTCTGGTTCACCTTTCCTTGTCTCTGCCTTACACCCTTCCCTCCAGCCATGTTGACCATCTCATGCTCATTTACACTTTTGTGTCTTTGCAATTCTTTTAACTAGCTAAGCATTGACTCTGTAAGCCAGCCAGCCAGCCAGTCAGCCAGCCAGCCAACCAAAAGCATTTCTCCATGGTTTCTGCTTCAGGTTCCTGCCTGACTTCCCTCAGTGATGAACTATAACCTGTAAGTTGAAATAAACTCTTTCCTTCCCCCAATTACTTCTGTTCAGAATGTTTTATCATAATAACAGAGATCAAATAAGAATTCTGGGATTTCCATGTTATCCAAATATCCCATGGAGCATAAATGATGGGTCACAGAGTCCGACAAAAGGTCTGATAAAATTTAGCCAGACCTAACATAGGGTAGTTAGTGGTGGAGAGGGGGGTGAGAAGATGGCTCAGCATATAAAGGCACTTGCTGTGCAAGTATCAGCTGCAGTTTGGATACCCCGTGTGGAAAGCCATGCAGACGTAGCAGCTACCTCTCACCCCAGCACTTGGAAGAAAGAAACAGGGGTTCCCTGGGGCAAGGTGTCTAGCTAGACTAGCTGCAATTAGTGAGCTCATAGAGAGGCCCTACCTCCATAAATAATATAGAATGTAATTGAGGAAGACACTTGATGACAAGTTTGGATCTCCACATTCCTGTGTACATGAATATCTGAACACACATACACACGTGAGTATACATGAATGCATAATGCACTCATACAAAATACTATAAAAATGAAATAGGTTGATGGAACCAGAGAAGGGAGAGTAGGCCCATAATTGGTAGGAGTTTAGATCTCAGGATTTCAAGAATTAATGTTCAAATAATGTAAGAGCTGATGAGAACTCCAAGTTACCTAGCATAGGCAATTGGAGGTAGAGGGTAATGGGCACAGAACAAACAACCAATACATAAAGTAAGGCATGTTGAGTTTGAGATTGTCAAAGCTCACATCAGTGGCTATCTTGAGAGGTGAAGTTTCAACCATTTCAGGCTTAGTGGCTGGGGTGACCTTTCTGTTAGGTCATGCAGATGTAGATGGGGCAGCAGAAACCTAGATGAGTGAATCCAAAATGAGATACAATGGGGATGTCCTACCTTATCTTCAATAATAGATAATTGCTTTGTTGTTCAGTGGAAGTTAATTTCACTCCCCCCCCTTTTTTTTTGCTTCTGCCGCATAATAGGTGCAATTATATCTCACACGCAGGGTGATATAATTAAATATCATCCTTTGTAATGGTTCATTCCCAGAGAGTCTTCCCAGGCAGCTGATTTAGGTACTTGTCAGGCTTATCTCACAACTGATAAATGTTTTCTTCTTGTAGCTTTAATAGAACAGGGTATCTGCCTCCGAATGGGAGCGTTTCCAGATAGTCCAGGCAAGCGGTCCGTTTATTGCATCTGACAGCTTTATTGCTTTATCAGTTATCTGCTCAGGGAGGATTTTATTATATGTAAAATACTGACATAAATTATGGGGAGGGGAATTGATTTTTGTTATATAACTTTGATTCATTTTTCATTGTTTGCATGTGCCAGGTTTGATCCTGCACATTTTCGTCCTGACGTGTTTGTCTAAAGTTATTTCCCTGGCCTGACAAATACGAGTATTTAGTTCTCGATTGTTTTAGTCTTGCGACTGCTTACACACTTACACTATCATATTTGTTTATATAGTTAGTGAATAAAATATTGTTGTATATATGTGTATAAATAAAGTGAATGGCTAGATACGAGTGTATAAATTAACTTGTTGTGATCTAGAATTTTTCCATTCACAATGAAGAGCCTCTTTTCCTACTGGCGACTGATCAGAGGAGCAAGTCTAGTGCTAGGATGGGAAAAGGCAATATGTCTGCAGAGTTGTGTAGTTCCAGGGATTTGGCCTAGAAAGCAGACTGGGAGCCACTCTCAGGGGACTGACGTTTGGAGGCCAGAGACTGGAAGGCACAGCTGGGTCTAAGACAAGCAGGCTTAGGAAGAATGTTGATAGAGAAATTCACACCAACAGATGCTGTGCTTGGTGAGCTGGCAACAGATCTCACTAACTCAGCTCTAGGAAGCTGCAGTAGCCTGCCCAGAGACCCTGACTTTTTTTTTTCACATTATGCTTCTGAGATATTTCTGCTCAAACTTTTAGAGATTTCTCTTAGCTTCCTAGAGCTGCCTCACACCAAGGCAGCTGAAGTTCTCCCAAGGTCTTCTTTAGGCAATGACGGACAGGGTAGCGGGGCTGTAGCTGAGCCTATTCACTGGGATTAGACAAGGTACACTTGGCGCTTCCACAGTTCCTGTTGACATCAGACTGTGGCTAGACTTCATCTGAAATTGCACGCACCCCTTTTCACTCTCCCCTTGTCTCATGCTGTTTCCTGAACGCCTGTGCAGTCTCTCCTAGGAGCAGCTCCTGAAGGAATTGCTTGCATTCAGATCCTCAGCTCCGTGTCTGCAGCTGAGGAGCCTGCCCTATGAGAGTCAACCAACTGACAAGGCAATCAACTTAAGACATCAAGGGTCATAACCAACCTGGCAATATCAAGTCACCTTGGCTGATCATTGTTTTCCTAGTACCATTGTTTTTATATAATTTTATTAGTTATTTTATTTGTTAATTATTTAGAGTCCTATGGGACAGATGTTATTATCATCATTCATATTTGATAGCTGAAAAAACTTGAGGTTTAGCAATGTTAAGCAATTTATTCCAGATTCTTTGGCTAAACAGTAGGAAGTAGGTCCCCAGAGTGGGGGTACCAGGAACTTTCTGGCATACTATGTGTTGAATCATAGTCTTTAGGATTTCTATTATTATGTACCACACCTCAGCCAGAATGTCTGCTCTGGGCCTGTTCTTGCAGAGGGAAGGGGATTTGTCCATCAAATAGATGAAATCTTGGGATGAAAAAAATTAAAGGCCAGACACCCCAGTGTTTCTAGTCAGTGATCTTAAGAATTGTCTGTGGTGATTAGGAAGCTTCATAATGTCTGGAGGGCTTGAGGTGAGCACTACACTATTGCTAGAATGAAACACTGGGGCTGTTTTTTTGGTGCCTAGTGCACAGCCTTCAGTGGGGTTGTCTGGCCGTACTGAATGTGTGAATATGCTCAGCTGACCATTACGGGAACCTGAAAAAGTGAGAAAAATGCAGATGTGTGAGAAAGACTTGGATCTTTGCTCTTCAACCAGAATTGAATTCTTGTCTGGCTATCTATAGTACTACGACATCTAGTAGTCGCAAACCATTTCCCATTTTTTTCCTCTGTGTATATATGCTCATGTGTGTTCTCAGGTGTGCATGTATGAGCATGCCTGTGTGCCTGCCAGAGGTTAGCACTGGCTGTCTTCTCAATCATTCTTTACCTTGTGTTTTGAAACAGGGTCTCTTGGTGAACCTGGATGTCATTGATTTGGGGACACTAGCTGACCAGAAAGTTTCAGGGACCTCCTGTGTCTGCCTCCCTGTGACTGGGAAGACAGACACACACCACTGTGCCTGGTATTTTGCATGACTGCTATGGGTCTGAACTCAAGTTTTCATACTTACATGACAAGCACTTTACGTTCTGAGCCATCTGCTCAGCTCCCAAAGCTTTTACATTATACAAAAAATGTTAAAATGTTTATATATCTTATAGAAGGATAATATATTGAATTTAAAAGCCTTAACTATTTAGTAGAGAATTTCAGGATATTTTTGTATCCAGCAGAATCTTATTATGCCCACGAAGGCTAGACTGAGTCATAGGGGTGACTTCAAGTCTAACTTCCCCATAAATTTGTCTTTTAACCTACAGAAAGTTATTTTTTATGCTCTCCAAGATCTTGATTCCAATGTTTCTCATCTGCGAAACCAAATTAACCGGTGATGTTTTTGTTCTTGTTTCTTTTTTTTTCTTTTGGTTTTTCAAGGCAGGGTTTCTCTGTGTAGCTTTGGAGCCTGTCCTGGAACTTGCTCTGTAGACCGGCTGGCTTTGAACTCACCTGCCTGTGTCTCCCAAGGCTGGGATTAAAGGTGTGCGCCACCACAGCCCAGCTGTTTTCATTTCTTTTAAAGAAGACTCTTTCTCTGCCTCCCCCTTCTTTTCTTGATGAGATCCTGGATGCTTGATCATAATAGATCTGAGAAAGACCCATCGATAAGTTTTTATAAGGACATTTCACTATATTTTATAAATTCTTTAAGTCACTCATTAAAATGTAAGATAATAGCAATAGCGAAGAGGGCACTAATTATGTGAACACAGCATAAAGAATGACCTCATAGGTAAGCAGCCACATGTCAGCCCAGCATCCAGATCAAACAGCAGAGCATGGCAGAGTCCAAGAATTTCTCCATGTCCTTTCCAGCCAATAACCTCCTTATCAACAGTAGCTGCTACACCAAATCACAGCTTAGGAAAAGCTGTTTTTACACCCAATATAAATGGAGGCAAACCACGTATAGCCCTCCTTGTCACGCTGCTTCTCCTCAGTACTGTCTGTGGATATCATTCACACTGTTGTGTATAATCATTCCCTTCTCGTTCTCTTTGGCTATGTAATAATTCCATTAAAATGAAGCCAGGCTTCATTTTAAAATCTACTTTGTTGTAGAGGACCATTGGCTAGCTGTTGGTTTGCTGTCTATTCTTTGACATGTTATCAGAGGTGTTGCTCTGTGCATTCTTATTTGGCTGAATATGTGTGAGCATTTGTGATGGGTACACACCAAACAGAGAAGAAGGTTGAGTCCTAATGTATGCATGTACTTAAGTTTTGCTAACGCTGTCAAATAGCTTTCCAAAGTGGCTGCATAGGCCTGTCTTATTTCAGTCAACAAAAGAAGCATAGAAAGGTTGAGGGCATATTAGAACATTTCTTATCTGGTGACTTAGAGGTGTGGACCAGTAGCACCATTGGTACATATTAAGATCAAGTGAGTACCAGATAACAGAAAGGAGCACACTGTGCTCAGCAATAAAAACAAAGAAGCTCTGAGAAGGGAATAGGATTGGTCAGCTTCGGGGCTCGAAGGAAGTATAGTCTCTGCTGGTAATAAGAGAACGAAGCTGCCCATGAGGAAGGCCACCATCTGCCTTGATGGACATCCAAGAATGTGAACCTCTATGTGTGCAACTGAATATCTGACCAGGGGCCCTTCCTTCTTTGGAAAGGAGCATTGTCCAGAGCTTCCTAGTGAGCATGTCAAAAAGAAGTCTGGGCAGGAGCGAGGCAGGTGACTGAGACTCAGAATTGCACAGTAAGAATCTAGAGCTGGCCAGAGCCTGGCCAATCAGCGTTTACTTAAAACATGATTGACAGAATACAGACAATTGTTCCACACCAGGGAGACACGCAAGGAGCACTTGGTGGACACAGTATCCTCCACTGTCAATATCCCACCCCAGAGTTGGGCATATGACCTAGACATATCATTAGTACCCACAGTTCACAGTTAGAATTAGTTTTTTACTGCTAGCACTGTGTATCTTTTAGAGTTGGACATGTTATACTGTGATATATTTCTGTCACTATAATGTTTTACAGAATAGTTTCACTTTCCTAAAAATTCTTTATGTTCCCGCCTATTCTCCATCTATCCATGTCTCCCTTCATTTTTGCTCTGACACTGTGCGAATTCAATTTGTACTGTCGTCATAGTCTTTTTTCCAGAACTCCATACAATGGGAACATTACAGTACACAACCCTTATCCTATTGGCTTCTCTCACTTAGTAGTATGCACTTTGGGCTCCTCCTTGCCCTTTCCTAGCTTGATAGTGTATTTCCTTCAAGCACAACTGTTATATTGTTGTTTGTCCACTCAAACTCCTGAAGCACATTTTGGTTGCTTCCAAGTTTTGGCAATCATGAATAAAGCTGTTACAAGCATCTATACATTTAATGTTTTACACATTAATGCCTTGAGAAACACCCTAACTGTTTTCCTAACTGGGTTACTGTTCTGCATTCCCACAATGACTGGATGCTTCTGCTGCTCCATGTCCTACCTAGGCCAGCATACACTATTGCTAGTGTTTTTGACTTTGGGGCACTCTTAAGAGGTATGTAGTGGTCTCTCGTTATTAACTTAGCTTTGTTTCCTTGATGACATAGAATATGGAATTCACATAGTACATACCCTTTGTGGATGTGTCTGTTCAGATCTTAAGGCATTTTAAAAAAAAAGATTTGTTTGTATTCTTTTGATGACTTTTACGAACCTTTTGAACAATAGTTACTATTCAGATACATCTCTTTGTCTTAGTAGTCTATTGATCTAACGGTGCTTTCAAGGGTTGTCATACTTGACTATTTCATGCTACAGTAAACCACTTCAAAACACACACACACACACACACACACACACACAGAGAGAGAGAGAGAGAGAGAGAGAGAGAGAGAGAGAGAGAGAGAGAGAGAGAGATTCTACACAAGGACTTTTTCTTGCCTGGTTGTCCTGCCCCGGACAGTGGGGAGAAGATATTCTTACTTTGAACATTCAATTTGCTGTATGCTGTAGGCTTTCCTCGATGCACTTTATTTGACTTGAAGAGGTTTTCTCTTACTTAAAACTTTGGGAGAATCTTCATTTTTGTTTATTTTTTTGGTCTTTTTTAAAATTTGTGTGTTACTTTTCTCATTTCTGTGACAAAATGCTTCACAAAATTGGCATGAATGGAGGATTTATTTCGGCTGAGTTTGAGGTACAGTCTGCCATGACAGGAAAGTCGTAGCAGCTGGAGCGTGAAGCAGCTGGTCACCTCACATCTGTAGTCAAGCAACAGAGAGAGAAATGGGTCTTCTCAACTCAATTAACCCAGTCTAAAAACACCCTCGTAGACATCTGAGTGGTGTGTCTCCTTGGTGATTCTGGAGCCAGTCAAATTGATAATCAATGTTAACAAGACAGTTAGTGGCTCACCATGTAGCCCTTAGCTGGCTTTGAACATGCAATCCTCTTGCTGTAACCTTCTACCTGGCAGAGAGTGTTTTTTAAATGTTTATTTATTTTACACTCCAGCCATAGTTTCTTCTTCCTCATTTCTTCCCAGTCCCTCCCTCCCCCAACTCCCACCCTCCAATCCACTCCTCCTCCATTTTTTGAAAGGACAGGCCTCCCATGGTTGTCAACAAAACATGGCCTGTCAAGTTGCAGTAAGACTAAGCAACTCCCATATCTTAAGGCTGGGAAAGGCAACCTGGTAAGGGGAGTGGGGTCCCAAAAGCCATCAAAAGAGTTAGAGACAGCCCCTGTTTCTGTTGTTAGGAGTCTTTCAAGAAGACCAAGTAACATATGCGGGTACCTAGGTCAGTTCCAGCAAAGAGTGTTTTTTAATGATGAATAAATATTTGATTTTTTAATGTCCTCTGTGAACCCCAATAAAATTATTTTGTATGGTTGTGAATATGATGAGTTCCATTAGTTTACTTCAGAATGTGAATAGAATCTTGCAGTTTTAGGATGAGTTCTACTTTGTTAATATGTATCGTCCTCTTTGCTGATTCAATACTGGTGTGTCTGCTGTTTTATTTTGTGTAGAACAGTTACATTCCATTATCAGTGCTATCAGTATAATGTTTTTATTCTCTCTTCCTGTTCAAGTTCTTTGTTTGGTTTTGATGTTAGAGTAATGTCATTCCTAGTGTGAGCTGGGAAGTGTTACCTTCTGTATCTGTGTAGAATTGGCATTATAGCCTCATCAAAGATTTAATAGAATTCTAGCTAGGACTTCGGGCCAAAGGGTTTCTAACAGGAAAAGGGTTTTAGAAATATATTCTGTTAAAAGCAATTGGTTAGCGAGAGCCTGCTTATATCCTTTGAGAGCCATCGTTCTGAAAGAATTAGAAGACTCAAAAACTGTCAAATGTGTCATCTTGAAGTACTCTAGAATATTCTCACTACTATCATCATCATTATTAAGAAACAGTCTTACGATATAGCTAATCGGCCTCAAATTGCTATCCTTAGCACTAGGATTACAGGTGCGTACTACACACACAACCCCTAATATCCTTTTATTTACTGTCTCTGGAGTCTCTGGAGACAGTCACATGCCCATTTCCAGGGTTCTTTGTATCTGTGTGTATGTACATGTGGGTATGTGTTCACAGGGGTGCATGTGTGCATGCAGGTACACCTGTATATAGAGGCCTTACCCTGGGGTGATATCCTTTAGGAACCATTCACCTTGGTTTGTTTGTTTGTTTGTTTGAGACAAGGCTTCTCACTGACCCAGTGCTGACCAACTGGCCCAGTGAACTCAGAGAACAACCCTTGCCTCTTCAGCATGGAGACTGCAGCATGTTGCCATGCCCAGTTTTTAACACGTGTCTCGGGCATCAAACTCAGGTCCTTACACTTACACAGCAAACACTTTAGTCATGGAACTGTCTCACAGCCCTTCTAGACTTTTCGAAAAGACAAATGAGTGGAGCGTTGATAAATTATTCTTAGAAGAGGAATAATGTGAAAATAAGTTTAAGCCAGAATTTGATGATGCCCTGTAGGCTTTCGTGGTTTTCTCTTTTTTTGTTCTGTGAATAGTTTGAGTAAATATTTATCAATATGTTGATATTCTCGAAATGTCATCTTTGGGTTCCATAATTTTCTTAGTTCTTTTTTTGTTTGTTTGTTTCATGCTGTGCTCTTCTTATCACTATTCCTTTTGCCTTTTATTTTCTTCCCTTACCCCAATGTCCTTTGATGCTAGAAATTTCTCCCAAATGTGCTACTTTAGCAAAGTCCCCCATTTTTCAGCACAATGCAATTTTATCCCCTTCAGTTCAGATACTCTGTAACATCCCCTGCCTTGTCTCCTTTGGCCTATGGTTATTAGAAGTTTGCTATTTTGTTGCTAAATACTTGGGGATTTCCCAGAGTTCTTTATGTCCTTTATTTCTAATTGACCTTTACCACAGTTCAGTAAACAAACCTCATTTTCCCTACCTCTTACGTGATGAGCCCCCTGCATGAGCTAGAATATGGCATATCTTTGTGAGCAACTCTTATGTTCTTTTTATTTCTTGAAAAAAAAGCATGACTGATATCAGGTAAGGTGTTCTAGAAACATCTTTTTGTTAGATCAAACTGGCTGATACTATTTATATGTACTTGACATGGAAAGAATGCTTTATAATTATCCTTTGGATTTGTTTACTTCTTATAACCAATATCTCTGCTCTGCTTTATGTGTTCTGTAGCTCTATTGTTAGTTGTGTAGACCTTTGGAATGGTGTCCTGCTGATGAACTTCGTCACTTCTGGTTAAGGACTTTCTATATACTTGACCAAAGACTTTGTCCTAAGATGTCTTTGATATTAATGTGGACATCCCAACTCTCTGTTAACTTACATTAATACAGTATCTGTTTTCACTTTTAAGAAATTTATATACTTATTTTATATGTTTCTTACATTTAGTGTTTGGTGGGGGGGGTCTTACTTTTTAACCCAATGTGGCAGCCTACTCCTTTAAGTCCTTTAAGGGTTATAGAATATATTCTTAATGTGAATACTGACATGGCAGGGCTATCCATCACTTTTGAGTTTTATACGTCTGTATCATCTCTTCTTGGTTTCTTTTCCTCTTTCTTGTCTTCTTTTGCATCATTGGGATCATGGTTTGATTTAATCTCCTGTGTTCATTTATTGACTACCATTCTTGTTTTTTAATTTAATGGTTGTCTGAATATAGTCTTTTATTCTTTATTTTCCAGTGATAAACTCCATTCTAAATGAACCTTATACTGGTTTATTGCTTTTTTCATTTTCTTGATCTTTATACTTTTATTATCTTCAGTAATATTTTCATATGCTATGCTACATGCTTATAGTTTGAAAATTAAATTATCAATCATTTTCTGAATGTGCATAACAAGGAAAATCTTTGTATATATGCATTCATGCACTCATGTACGTTATCATTTGTTCATTTGGGGGAGTTGTACAGATCTGTATTTCTGTATGAAATAATTTTACTTTTTCCTGCAGGACTCTGTATAACATCTCCTGTGTTGAGGGTTAGCTCCAGGTGGCCTCTCCTCGCTTCTCTATGTCTGGATGTGGTTCATGTCACCTTCATTTTTGAAAGATTTTATTGTGACAGAGATCTAGAGTGACATTGCTTTCATTTGATTCTTAGCAGAGTGGCTCTTCAGTCTTTTCATTACCTTATATGTGAAGAATCGTCTGTTGTTCTTACTTTTCTTTCTGTAGGGACATAGAAGGGATTTTACTTTATCACCATTTTTGAGTAAATACTATGTACATCTCATAATTTCTTTTTTCTTCTCTCCCCATTTCCTTCCTCCTCCAGATGTGGACTCCATTGGGTATTGTGATTTCCCAAATTTTGAAATTTTGGTATTATTACGGATTCAAATTCTATCTTTGCCCAAATGGTTCTTTCTGTTTCTTCAGTGAGTACAATTGTAATATATACATACATATATATTTATGATTGGAATTTATCCCACAGTTTAATGATTCTCTGTCGATTCAGTTTTGTTTTTCCCTTTCATGTGGGATATTTTTCTTGGTGTGCTTTCACACTTCCCTACTTTTTGGTTCTCCAGTTTTTCACTTTCCAGAAGTCCCATCCAGGATAGTTTTCACCTTAGACATTATAGTTTTTACCACTAGAATTTCACCTTGGGCATTTAGAAATATTTTGTTTTAGTTTTTGGAGCCCAGAACACAACACTATCTCCTTTAACATTTTTATCTAAACTACTCATTCTCACGTCCAAGTCAGTTTTTACTTTTTTAAAGAATCAGTCTTTTATTTTTCTCCTTCTTTGCATGTCTGATCTTTATTGGATGACAGCTATTGCAAATATACCTCATTAAGTGTTGGCTCTTCTTGACTGTCTATAAATATGTAGCGTTGAATTTGGTTATGGGAAATAGTTATGTTACTTGGAAACAGCTTGGTATTTTTAAACCTCTTATATTTGTTACGTGTGACCAATGTATTATTTGTCTAGGGCTAAGTATTTTCTTACTATAGCAGTGAGACATTTCTGTGTAGTCTACCCAATGCTGTGTGAATTGTAAGATTTCCAGGCTGACTGGTAGGTCCTGACTCTGTACGCTGTCGTCCTTCATGAGAACCATCCGTTGCCAGTTCGTTCAAGTGTAATACACAGGTCAGCAATGTTCTGCTCACTAAGAGGGAGCTCACTGCTATCCACCTTGGTCTCTCCAGCTCCTCAATTCTGTCTCCTACTCTCAGAGATATAGTTGACCTTCTTCTACATTCTGTCAAGGCTGCAAACAGGTACAGCACCTTATTTATTTCTTCTTTCTCAGGCACCATGCTCACTTACTACCTAATAGTCTCAAATTACTTTTTTTTCCTTCTGTTTGTCTGGTTTCTTGTTTGTTTGAGATGAGAATATAAATGAAGTATATTATTCTGTTTGTTCCAAAGCAGAAGTCTCTACAAGCGTGTCTGTCTGACTATAACTGCTATGACCCTTAGTACTTTAACTCTTGGTGAAAGTGTGTTATTGCTTGCTATTGACTTCAGAGACTGACATTAGTGAATCTTTATCACTTGCTCCCCTGCCCTGGTATTGTTAGGCCCCTGTGAGCTTATGATGTCCTATATTAAAGGGAACCCAGCATAATGTATTTTGTGAGGATTGGAAGGAAAAGCCAAGGGCTTCTCAGAAGGTCCCGTTGGCTTTCTAATCATTTTTATGGGAAGAAGAACTGTTAGAAGCGCTGGCATTCTTCCCATGAGAGAGAGAGAGGCAATCCCGAAAGCCACGAGAAAATGGGCTGGACTAGATTATCCAGATATACCGTGTGATAGATTCACAGAATGATTTCTTCATATTCGGAGCATGCCCTCAGAAGGGATTTGTGCAGCCAAATAATGACAAAATAGATGAACTAAAGATGCCACGAGCATAACACAGACAAATTATTGTTTTTTCAGAATGTACTTCTTATCTCTGTAGTCAATATTTGATGCATACTCATTCCCATTCCCACATACTCGGTCTAGGAGGGAAAATGTGGATTCATCTCTAAGTGATTGATCAGCCCAGTATCACCCTGCAACACTAGCAGAAAGATGAATCATGAGAGAATGTGCCCTTTAAACAGCCAGTCTGATTAGTGAAAGCCCTCCCGGTGAAGCCAGAAAGAAGGCTAGGCAGAAGCATTGTTTCTTAGGAGTGCTGAGTGATTGATTCATATACTTTGCAAAAATAAAAACTCTGCTAGTCACTCTAGAAGACTAAACAGAGGGTAAAATGGTGCTTATTATTTGCCATTTTAAAGGAATCTCAGTTAAGGAGTCAGCAGAAGTTTTACAGCATGGGGCATTGATTGAATTGTCAGTTTATAATGTAACCTGTCCAATAGGTGAGACTGAAATAAAAATGTATCATTATTGATGGCGGGAGGGGGGACGACAATAATGAATGTCTCTGAAGAAATAAGACTGCTTTGACATCTTCACCAAAGCTAGAGCAGTTTTTCATGTTGATTATTTGCCTGATTGGTATTGAGGGGACTTGTCATACCTGAACTGCTTGGCTATGAGGTTCCTGAAGACACACCTGGGGATACATGGCATAACCTTAGACAGGCAAGCGCTTCCCAGTGTGAGCATGGGGTATTCTGGGAAGTTAGGATTGTAGGTCTGGCTCAGGAAAAAGAGCGGCATTTGTATGAGGCAGTGTTCTACCTGTCTGTTACGAAACAGTCAGGCAAACAAGGAACTGGTGGGAAATTTCATGCCAGTAGAATTCGTTAAACCACCAACGGCAGAATTGAGCAGAGGGATTTGGAAAACAGACAAACAGAAACGGGACAAACTCTCTTTAAGAAAACATGCCTTCTCCCAGAGGAAAGATTGGCGAGGTGCCCTTGAACACCATTGGCTCTTTACACACAAGATATTACAGCATGTTTACGGCGTCGCCCATCCGAGCACTGTCAAGCTGTGTTATTGTTTGTCCATGATAGCCAAGCTTGGCCTTCAATCACAGCCCACCGATGCCAGCATCTACATTCTCACATAGGGTTGCCTCTCCAAGAGGACTCTTGCTTTCTGAAAGCATTGTTTCAAAGGGAATTTGGGGCGATTCAGTTTCAAGCGAGACCTGCCGGAGCCCTCAGATGTGCCTTTGAAATGGACATCTTGATCTTCAAGACTGTATGTAGCCTTTTTGCATAAACAAGGTAGCTCAGAGCTCGTATTAAAAATTCAACTGTAGGCACCAGCTGAGGAATCTTAGAGCAAGCTCATTGTCCAGAGTGCTGTAGTTACTTACACTCTTGGTCCAGTCGCTCCTGTATCTGCTTAGGACACAGTGAAGTACACATCCAACTCTCACTGGGAGGCGCTTTCATTGGCAGCTGGTAAAAATTTGTTCTGCAGACACAAAGCAAGAAGGAAGCAAAGAGTCCATATTGGGCTGCTCGGGGTCCCGTCAGTTTGCAGTCATGACCTGTGTGTTCTACTTCTGTTTCAAGACCCCAGGGAAGCCTCAGGAAATGGGGTTTCCTCACACCCTAGAGACTCTTCAAGCTGAAAGAAGTCCCGAGACATGTAGAAATCTCCTTAAGAAACACTAAATGTGTGACCTTGAGGAAAAGGTGCACTTTTCTGCTGGTGGCTGGCAGGATATAGAAGGCAGGGAACTCTGAGGGCGACAGCAAACTGTGCTGTAAATCCCAGGCATTCACAAGCCCCGGGCTGGCCCGTCTCGCCCAAGTTTTGCTTTGTTTCCTGTCAATGGTGTTAACAGCTCTGCCAGTGTTCAGCCATTGTGGGGAGAAGACAATGCTTCGCGAGAAAAATCAGTACAGTATTGTTTTATTTTTATGCCACATCCAGACAGAAAGATCTCATTTATTCTTTGTAATACGTTTGTCATTCTAGTCTGAATAAATGCGAGACTGTGAGAGAATGCTGATACCAGTTGTCAGAGGAAAACTGTTTACAATTGTC
Organism: Ondatra zibethicus; assembly: GCA_004026605.1. Taxonomy (NCBI): domain Eukaryota; kingdom Metazoa; phylum Chordata; class Mammalia; order Rodentia; family Cricetidae; genus Ondatra; species Ondatra zibethicus. Next base: position 17,763 of record PVIU01012422.1, on the reverse strand, counting down.
CCTCCCTTCTTTCTTGGGGCATTTTCATTATAATCTTTTCAGCTTCACAGAGAGATGAGCAAAACTCGTGTTCCGAGTATAAAGCAGAGATTGAATGAGCCACATGGACTCTGACCTTCACTTCTGAGGTCAACAGTATGTGTGTGGAGACACTGATGACTTCTGCAGTTCTTATTTTTTGGGACAGGAAGTACTGCTTTTCTTACATCTTACTGTATGTCACTATACTAGGGCTTGCTTGTAGACGTAAAGTTCATTCATTTATTCATTTGTTCTTCATTCAATATTTACAAATGCCGCTTGTGGGTGAACCCATAACGCTGCAGGGTGAGCCCCTGCAAATGAGGCAGTGAGTCTGACCTCTGAGGTCGGACTATTGCGGACTATTGCTTAGAAAGGAAGATGTCGACAAAGTCCTGCTGTAAAACTGCAGGCTTTCAAAGCAAAGGAAGAATCTATCCCACTCCCACTGAAGCTTTCCCTCACTGGCTTTCTTACACCTCCCCATCCTGAGTGGCCAGCACGTTTAAAATAAACCTCTTGTTTTGAACTTTCCAACTCCAGTTAAGAATGTACTTATTTTCCTAAGTTTCAACATAATCTATATTGTAATACAGGGAACACAAAGAGTTAAATATTATTAATCTGTTTTCACTAGATATTGGAAAATATCATACTTGTGTTATTGTATCTAATTAATAACTGACATTCAGTGACACGCTAAGAACAGGGAAAAGAACATCAGGTAGTTTTCCCTATGGTCTTAGTTCTGGCTTTATTATAAACTGTTGTTTTTTAAATGTGCGTGTGTTTGTATTTGTGTGTATGTGTGTGAGTGTGTATATAAGTATATGTGTGTGAGTGTGTTTGTGTGGGGGTGTGTGTATGTGTTGGGTGTGTGTGTGTGTGTGTGTGTGTGTGTGTGTGTACTACAGTGTACATGTGGAGTTCAGAGACAACTTGGCAGAGTCAGTTCTCTTTCCATCACGTGGGTTCAGGAGCTTGAAATTGGGTTGTTAGAGTTGGCCAGAGGCACCTTCACCTACTGAGATGGCTCAGCAGGTATTTTACTATTTTTTTTTCTGTTATTCTCATCACTATATAAGGGAATAATCTCAGTTCTCTGTGTGCTTCTGACATAAGTTCTTACAAGTATTTAGGTTTTATTCTAATCCAGAATATTTCAGATTTTATTCATTTATACAAAGCCTTGGCCATTTTCCTAAGTATTTAAATTTTGCAATTTCTTCAATAAGTTTATTAAAACTGAGAATCAAGTCTACTATTGTCTGTATAATATTTTATTTAAGCTCATTTGATTTTTTTTAGCTTAAACAAAATTTTTTCAGAGAAAATTTATAGGATTATCATAAAGAGAACTTGATTTTGCTTACAACTAAACAAAAGGTAACAGCAAAGAAAACAAAATGTACGCTGTCATTCCCAGGTTTTGCCCAGATCCTATCAGGGTGTTAGAGTCCCTGCTCCCTTTGTGAAGCTGACAGACTTTGTTCACAGTGTAGCGTTCTAGAGGGAGGACTCCCAGAATGTTTTATTAGGATGGTCAGAGATGAGTAGAAGAAACCTTCTACCCAACCTTCCTTGCTCGGTGATCCTGGGTACTGACTGCTAGACCTGGCGATTCCGAGGTTGTCTTCTGAACCTTTAGACCATCATGGTAAGCCTGCACTCTAGGATCTGATGGGGGTCTTTGGCTATGGTGAGGCTACAGCCCCCAGTGCCAGTGGGTTTCTGTGATAAACAAAACAGTACTTTAAAAAAATAAAAAAAAGACAGAACAATTGTTTTACTCTATTAAGATGTCTAAGCGTGGACTCCACTCAGCTGTTCAGACTTTTGGAACAACTTCGAAGAATCCCTGATCTTGTTTAACAGGCCATGCCACCTTCATTCTGTGACACCCGCCATTACCTTTCTGTGTGTGCTGTTTGTATTAAAAATTTGATTCTGAAAAATGAACTTTACAGTAGGTGGGTATGACTGACAGCCTCCAGCCAGCACACCAGAGGGCAGTGACGCTGGATCATGGCTGAACCCCTTCCAATAGTACACAAGCCAGCAGCAGTGACAACAGGAAGCCATTTGTCAGGCCCAGGTCTCTCTCATTTCATCTAGAAATACAAATACCTTGCTTTTAATAGAGAGAAAGATGAGCTGCGAAGACGATGATGGATCAAGCGGATGACATGGTGGGCCAGCCAAAGCTTTCAAACACGACATTTTTCAACTCTTGGCGGAAAGGAAGAGCAGAGGGAGGAAGACCGGAGGAGACAGGCAGAAGTGCACTTTTGAAAAGCCACCCGACTGTGGTGACAGCACGCCACAGACTTCCCTCATTCTCGCAGCCAGCCTGAACTCACTTCCGGTCTAGCCTTACACAGTATTGTGGTATCACAGAGAGACGGGCTTCGAGTCAGAAGTGGTTGCTGATGGCGAGGGGAAAGAGCCAACTCATTGCTACAAATTCATCCTATGGTATCATTCAGGGAGAGGCTCTCTGTTTGTTTTGGGAAAATAACAAGTGCAGAGGGAGAAATCGCAAAGGATGATCTAGGCCAGGAAACAAACTTTCTGGGTATGTGCTAACAAAATATGAGGGTGGATTCTGAACAGAATATTCCACGTTTTTCAGCATGATGAAGTATAGGCGAATCTTAATAAATGTTGACATGATGCTAACAAGGCCGAGGATTTTGATCGGTGTTTGAGAGCAAAGGGATCGTTTAATAAAACATATTGTCAAAAATAAATACTTAAAAGTGAATGACAAAGGAGAAAGTGTGGCGCTGATCTAGTATTTACAGTGACCCATTTTCTACACATAAAGTAGGCCTTCCTGGCCTAGAACCACACACACCTTCATGAGTGTTTCAGCTGCCTCTTGCCTTGGCCAGAATTTTTTTTACTTAAAATGCAAGCACAAACAAGCAAGCAAAGCAATCAGAAGTTCCAGGGATGCTCCTGGGTGTAATCAAAGGATTCTTAAGACCTGATCTCATCCATCATTTGCTGGGTTGTCCTGTATCCTAGTTTTCAAATAACAAAAGCACTGTAGGACCTGATTCTTAACAGTTATACAAGGCCCAAAGACTAACCTTGCTCTAGGAGAAAGGATGATGGATAACAAGCCAGAAGAAGCCTTTGTTTATCAAGGGGTGGGTTGCTGCTAAATTGTGGGCTTTTGCTTTATTATATATATTTATAAGATGGTATGTAAAGCCTTTGGTCAGAGAAATGGTCTCTAGCAAGTAATGCATTTTTTTACACAGAGGAAACTTTTCTCAGGAAGGGTGGTTATGAATTTAATTAGAAGCTCTTCTCTTTGCATAAATTTGGTTTAGTCTAAATAAGACTTGAAACATAGAACAATGTCCATGGAGTGCAATTCACCAATTGTTACTTTTAATTATGCTCCCATGCATAATTCATAGATGCACCACATGGACAAGAGGAAAGAAAAGATAAGAAGGAACAAAAGAGACGGATTTTCCATCAAACAATTACTATATAAATAGACAACATATTTAATACATTAGCTAGCAAAGTGACTCTTTGTTCTTGTCAGTCTGGGGCTTAAAAATGTTTTTTTGTGTAATCCCACAAAAACAGCATTGTTGTATTTTGCTAATGTCTCTCTTAAATGAAATAAATAGGGGTAATAATTTTTATAGGACAAAAATAATACCTAAAATGATGTTTTCCCCTAAATGGTAATGTTTTAGGTATGGTTGACATAGCATGATATCAAAATACTTATATAGTATTAAAATAAATTTGAAAGTGAATTTTTAATATAAAACATTTAAAAGTGGCATTATTTGCTCATTAGGGGTTACAGGCTACACTTTTTTTTCTTTTTTGAATACTAGATTTACATTCATGTGGCACAAAGCATTTGCTGTGTATAAAGTAGCCAACATAATATGCATCATTTTGGGTAAGAAAAAATAAGTGGTGCAAACATGTTCAGAAAGCATTAATAGAGTCCTAGCTGTTTCCCAACTATGTATTTTTTTAAATAATGATGTTTGATGGAGTAGATGCAAAGAGCAAACAAAATATCATTTAACAAAATAAAATATTAAATACTGAATATGAGCTTTGTCCTTAAACATTTTTATTGTCAATTATTTTTGTATGTAAAAACAAAATGAAGTAAAGCATTTTTGGTTCATGGTAGTGTTTTTGGACAGGTAAATAGGTAGTACTATTCACTAGCATCATAACCAAATTCAGAAGCCTTGGACACCAGGAAGGGAAGCAGGTACCTCACAACCAGAATAGTAGTTTCATTGCTTCCAGGGTTATTGAAATCTTGGTTCAGACCTTTGACCTGCAGAGTTAGGTGAGTGGACTTGGTCTCCAAGTAGGGACTCAAAGCCCGTGATCTTTGCTCGCTCCTCAGAACAGTTGAGTCTGCTCACCCCGTCCCTGCTGCACCTGCTCAGAAACTACCCTTGAAAGTTTTAGTTGGAGTTTCACTCTTTCTAGGTGAGGGTAGGAGCAGGCAAGGAACTGAGAGTCGGGAATTTCTAGTTCAAGGCTGATGTCTAGGCCTGATGGATTGCTAACGACTTTATATCCTACATCTGCTTTGCCGTGGATGAAGAAAACATAGAAATAGAATAAGGGTTTCAATGGGGAGGGGGAACTAGTAATCCAAACTTCTTTTAAAACAACCATTTATTTGAAGCTCCAAGTGATGTATGCACTACACCCATGAAAAGGAATATCTCTACAGAAAAAAAGTTGGCATCTTATGGTCAGCATTTGATGCCCAATTTTCTTTTTTTCTCTCCTTTTTTTTTATTACTTAAAATTCCCACTCCCTCCTCTGTTCCCAGTCCCCTCCTTCTCCCTTCACAAACCCTTCCCCACTCCTCCGACCCTAAGGGAGTGCCATGCACCCCACCCTGTGGAAAGCCCAAGGCCCTCCCTACTACATCTAGGTTGAGCAAGGTTTACATCCAAAGAGACTAGGATCCCATGAAGCCGGTATATGCAGTAGAGACACATCCCAGTGTCACTATCAGTGGCCCCTCAGTCTGCCCCAGTTGTCAACCCCCTTCAGAGGGGTTTGGTTGTTCCCATGCTCCTTCACTTCCAGTCCAGTTGGAACTGGTGAGCTACCATTAGCTCAAGCAAACTGTCTCAGTGGATGACCCCTTCATGGTCTTGAATTCGTTGCTCATACTCTCACTCCCTCCACTCTTCAACTGGATCTTGAGACCCTAAGCAATAGAGGAGAGGGTGTCTGAACTGACCTTACCCTGTAGTCAGAGTGATGATTATCTTAAATATCACCATAGAACCTTCGTCCAACAACAGATGGGGAACAGAGGCAATGACCCACATTGGAGCCTTGGACTGAACTCCCAAGATGCCCAATTTTCTATGGCCTTTTTGGTAGCTTTTTGAAAATTTTATATTTTGTGTTTTGATCACATACATTCCCTCCCCCCAACTCCTCCCAGACCCTCCCCACTTTCCTATCTACCCAACCTTGTGTCCTATTAAAAAACAACAAACAAACAAACAAACCCATGGAGACCAATTTGTGCTGCCTATGTATCCTTGGATATATATTCGTGGATGTGCCGCCTTCCACTGGAGAATGGTCCACTTACCAGGGCTATACTCAAAGAAAGCTGGTTGGAGTTGAGGCCCTACCATCATCATAACATCCATGATAACACATGGTTGTAATCCCATAACCGAGAAATGAGGGTGGGAAGATACCGGGAGTTTTCTTCAAGCCGATCTAGCCAAAATGGTGAGTCCCAGGTTCTGTGTGAAACCCTGTCTCAAAATAAATAAGGTAGACAGTGAAAAAGGAATACACTCAATATCAGTCTCTGGCCTCCACATATACATGCATGGGTGAGGGAGCATGCACACATACCACAGATACACACAAACAACCCATATTTGCACATGCATACATCAAAAAATGAACTATTGCTGTTATGGATGTCACCATCATTATTTTTTATCTCAGGTCCAGACTTGTGGATCTGGGCTAGGTTCAAGGACAGGCGTGCAGGCAGCTGGAAGAAAGGATTCCTTTCCTGGTTTGTGCAGGAAGTAATTATGAAGAATCTGCAGCACACCTGCTATTGTTGCGACAAGCTGTGTGACCCACAGTAAGTAAACGGTATGACTCCTATTTGTTCAAATCTTGCCACCTCCATGACTGTGTGAACAGGTTAGACAGCACTCAACACAGTATAGGGATCAGAATGTCCCATGGGCCAACCATTAGGGCATCCTAGGAAATCAGGTTTTCCATGACCTTAAGAATAAGACAGGCTATGTCGCGGAGCACACAAGGGTACAGGAAAGGACCAAGGGTTTGCAGAGGACTACTGGAGAGAGACACCATAATTGAATAATGTTAGCCTTAGGCTGCAGAGAGCATCTCAAAATCAGACTCAGTTCTGGAGGGGACACGTTGGCTTTTATTTCTCTACCCAGGTCCTTTCAGTCCAGCCAACTCCAAGTCTGCATGCCAAGTGTGCTGTGCCTCCCATTCATTCCGGCACCCACTGTTCTTTCCCTAACTGCTGCTTCATCTTCTGTGCTCTGAAGGCTTTATCTTTTTGTTTTAGTCTATTTGTGCTGTCATGAAAGTATTATAAGTGGAGTGGCCTAATAAATAAGAGAAATTTATTGCAAGTCAAGAGGTCCAAGACCAAGATACTATCAGATTCAATGTCTGCTGAGAGCTGCTTTGTTGCAGTAATTAAACGGGGTAGAGAAGGGGCAAAGGTCCTATCAGGGCTGAGTCCCAACCACCTCATCATCAACTCTCTAAAGCCCTGCCTAATGCTGTCACATTGATGATTAGATTTTCAATGTGGGAGTTTTGAGGTGGGTAACATAACTTCCTGTCTGTAGCATCATAGTTCAATAATGCCTGTTGTTTTTAAAAATGATTTTTTTTACTTGCTTGCGTGCGTGTGTGTGTGCGCCTGTGTGTGTGCCTCTGTGTGTGTGTGTGTGTGTGTGTGTGTGTGTACTAGGCTAGAGATCATCCTTAATGTTGTTATTCAGGAGCCTACCCAGGCATTGTTTCATGATGCAGTTTTCCACTGGTCTCAAAATGACCCAGTTAGGTTATAATTGCCAATGAGTGAGCTGTGCTGAGATTACAGGGTTTAACTGTCAAATAGGCTCTCTCTCTCTCTCTCTCTCTCTCTCTCTCTCTCTCTCCCTCCCTCCCTCCCTCTCTTTCTCTCTCTCTCTCTTGTCATCCTCCTTCCCCCCTCCATTCATCCCTCTCTCCCTCCTCTCTCCCTCTCTCTGTAATGATGTAGTGTATGCACACACATGTATACAAGTGCATGAAGAATCAGAGGAGTTGCTGAGTGTCTTGTTCTCTCATTTTCCATCTTATTCCCTTGAGACAAAGTCTCTAACTGAACCTGAGCTGGGCTGGCGGATCCTCCCCTCTCCACCTATCCCACCCCGGTGTTGCTGAGGATACAGGCTTTGTGCAACTACACCCAGACTTTTGCATGCATGATGAATTCATGGTCTGATCTCAGGTCCTCATGCTTTTTGCAGCAGGTGCTCTTACTGACCGAGTCACCTTCCCAGCCTTACATCACACTTAAAAAAATAAACAGCAGCATGGGTTTTGGGGTTCTAGCTGAGGTCCTTATACTTGCAGGAAAAGCACTTAAGTGACAAACTGTCTCCCCAACCCCTGATCTGCTTGCTTTTCTTTTCTGCCCAAAAGTATATACTCTGTATTAAAATAGTATATTAAGTAAATCTTTTTGCATCTGCTTTACACAGTTCCCCTCTGCTGTTTTTGGTAGGAAAAGCATGAAGATCTCAGTGCTGAGCCAGTCTGACTGACGGCTATGGGAGCATGGGCAAACTGCTTAATCCTTCTGGGCATTAGCACCCCCAATTAGGAAATGAGTAGCTTATCTTGGATGATGTCTAATGGCTCACCCAACTTTTGATCTTTATCATAGGGTTCTTGTTCATTGGTTTTTGCACACTACTATTATTCAGTTTTATGATGAATAGATTTTACTTTTCCTACGGGGTTTTTAAGACCATTGGCTGAAAGGACTTACGGACAAGCCCGTTAACCAAGCCAGTGAGTCAGATTACGAGAACTGATGAGGCACCTGGCAATTCTCACGACCACCTCTCCTTACCTCCTGCTAGTCCTCAACTTTGCCTTCCCCACCTTCCACCACTCCCCAGCATCCCTTCCATCTCTGATATCTGTGCAATCCAAACACCCAAACGTTTCCTCCTGATGGCCAGGGAGCCCCGTTCGTTGCTGTTTATAAATGAGAATTCATTAACTGTAACAAAGGAAAGCATTAAGAGAAGGGCTGCCAACACGAGTTTGCCACTTGCCCCCATCCAGCAGGAGACACAGCTCTGCGAAGCGTGATACAAGAGGAATGAGGCTCCCCGGTCTAAATGAGACCTCAGACGCTGCCTTCCTCCGCAGGCTGATGTGTTTATATCTAGGGTTCCCTTGCAGCGAGCTGCCTTCCCCTTTGGGCACCGAACACTGTCAGGGTTTCAGAGAATTTTGTTTTTAGTGCCATATCCTTTTTATGCCAATTAGAGATAATCTCCTTGGGCTCTTAAGTAATTTGTCGTGTAATCTCAGGCATGCTGAAAAGAGGCACAAGCCCTCCGCTGATTGGACGCCAGAGTGGAAGCTCCTCGGGCACAGTTAGAAATTAGTCAAGGCTTTGAAGTCACCGTGATGTCTCTTTTCTCTAATTTTATCAGAGAAAGAAAGCTTCCTATGAAGAGTAGTGTGCAAGTGTGATGGAGAGCATGTTGATGGGTGTTGATGGGGACACTCTTTGTACTTATAAAGCAGGAGAGTGAGTACCTGTGCGCATGCACACACATACACAGTACCCACAGCTGGATGAGCTGAATGAATGGAGATTTTTCTCAAGGAAACAAAATGCTTAGGTTGGAATTTTAAGGCATTTTCCTTCTTGTGTTTTTTTTTTTGTTTGTTTGATTGATTTTTGTTTTTTGTCCCCGGTATTTAAAAGGACCAAGAGCCTCCGGTTTATTGAGATGGTCCCTTACTGCAATGGACTGCTACCATCAGAAGCAACAGACCTGGATGGTTTCATTCATTCCTGAGTTACTGTCGCAAGTCTGTTTTTCCATCTATGCTTATCTATCACTTAGGAATCTCTCTGAAAGATCTTATTATCAATTAACTAGAAATATTTGCAAGGGAGAATGAAACTTTCTGCTAAGAATGACCCGTCATAGAATCCTAAAAGAAAGTCATGGTGATAAGGCTTGTTGACAAAGGGCTGGGCGAAGTGGGGGGGGGCTCGATTGATCACCCCTCATCACGTGTCATTGACTGCCATGATCAAGCCAGAGTGCTTGGCCTTTTTTTCTAGTAACCACTTGTCCCAGCACACACTTTGGCAGATTTGTTTTGATTCACAATATGAGTTTATATTTCCCCTTCCCAGGGTTCTTCTTTCCTCCCATCTGGCCCCTTATTCTATACTTAGTTAACCTTTGTGGTTATACAGGTTGTAGCTGCTTACTAAAGACTTAACAGTTGACATTCAGATATAAATGTGCCCATGCCACTAGGCCTGGCATTTCTGTATGAGTGCTTGGAATTGAACTCAGGTCCATGAGCTTGGGTAGCAAGCACTTTGCTGACTCAGCCATTTCTTCAGGCCCTGTCTTATCACTCTTCTGTATAAATATGCAGGTAGTGTCTTCATGCATGCAGTATAGCTATTCTCATGCAACTTGTTTATTTCTTTAGCAAACACTCTTTGGAAGCTTAGGTACATTCATAAATAGGCATCTAATAAGAAGTAGAAATGTATGCTTAAAGTATTATTCAAATTTTCCATTTCTACAAACATACATGGAGATGAGGAAACTTTCCGATCACCCTTGATATTGTCTTCTTATTGACTGTTTTGATCTTTTAGTAATATCCTAAGCTTGCTATGTTTCAACATATTATCCACGACTAACTTAGAAAACAGGAAGGTCTTGGAATTGGGGAGGTGGATCAGTTAACAAGTTCTTGTTGGGTAAGCCTGATGACTTAAATTTGGGTCCCCAGAACCCATGAAGAAAGCTGAGCAAGGTGATGATATGAGTATATAATGCTACCATTGAGGGCCAGGGCCAGGGCCATGCCAGGCCAGGCCAGGAGGCTCATTGGCTAGCCAGTCTAATGAAAATGACAGACAGGCTTTAGGATAACTGAGAGATCCTGTCACAAAATATAAGGTAGAGAACAATAGAGTAAGATATCCAGTGTCAATCTTTGTTCCCTGCATGTCCCATACATGAGTGTACATTCTCTCATTCACATATACAGATGCACACATTGCACACCACACATAAAGAGAAAAACAGGTGTAGGTGGAGTTTTTGTTGGCATCATCAGTCAGCTCTGCCCTGCTAGCCACTCCCAAAGAGTGACACAGAGACTTATTGGCTTAGACTTGCTACTAACTAGCTCTTACATCTTAAATTAACCCATTGTTCTTATCTACACTCTTCCACATGGCACGTTCATCTTGTTTCTCTCTGCATCTCCTGGTGACTCCTGAGACTCCTCCCTTTTTCTTTCCTGCACTCTCTTTTTGTCTGCAAGTCCCACCTAATTTCTACCTTCCCAGCTATTGTACAGTTAGCTCTTTTATTAACCAATGAGACTAGTACATATTTGTAGTGCACAAAGATTGTTCCACAGCAAGCTGGGAAGTCAAGATGCTATTCATCAGACGAAAAGGCACAGGAATGCTTAACAGAGTATTTTTTAACAGAATATTTCAATAACTTTTAAATATTGTTAAGAAAACTATAGAATTCGCTGGGAGGCAGGTTAAAAAAAATAAGGGAGAACATGCCTGAGAGAAACACCCAAAGTAGAAAGACCGAATATAAAAGCATGTGCATTTCTTTCAAATGTGATTTTGCTGTAATCTATATTAATTTCCTGGGTAATTTTAATCGGTTTAAGTCTTAGTAACATGATACGTCTATACACTATACATGTTTTAGAAAAAAATATCGAATATCTGACTATGACCCTCTCTCAAAAACTTCAGCCCAGCTGGATGGTGGTAGCATACGCCCTTAATTCCAGTACTCGGGAGGCAGAGACAGACAATTCTCTGTGAGTTCGAGGCCAGCCTAGTCTACAAGAGCTAGTTCCAGGACTGGCTCCAAAACAACACAGAGAAACCCTGTCTTGAAAAAAAACCAAACAAACAAAAAACAAAAAGCAAAACAAACAAACAAACTTTCACCCTCAAATTTCCCAAAGTCAGCATGTTTGCCCATTATTTCTTTTTCACTACAAAAGAAGTTTTTTAGAAGGATTTCACTGTAGCAATCTAGGTACTTTTCAAAGTCAAATGTCCTGTGTGAGTGGCATGCTATAATGTTGGACAGATGTGCTTCCATTGGCATTATACATGGAGTATTGTACAACTGGCCATGGAGAATTATGCTAACGATCCAGAGACTATGACTATAGGCAAAAAAGCTCTTTTAGATCAACATATGAAGCAATGCAAATCAGCAAAGGATAAAAGAAGTCAACGAGGGCAAAGAAGAGACATAAATCAAGGCAAACTTCTCCAGGAGATATGAGGTGACATTAGCAGAGATGTGGAGGTCATGGTTTTTACTTCGACTAATTTGCATAAGTTATTATCCTCTGCACAGCCCTTGCCAAATAGGAACTAAATAGCAGGAGGGACAGTAGGTCATGTCCCACATGGGGATAAGGTGAGCGGTGCAGGGCTGAGGTGTGCGAGCAGGACACGGCAGTGAAATACAGACTGTCTCTGCCTTGCCTTGTGGTCTTTTAATCAGGACAAGGCATTCGGGCAGAAATTCTTTAGATGAACAGACCTGCTACTGCTTAGACTCCACACAGAGAGTGCTTTGGTCATTTTCAATCTCCAATGTGAAACCATCAATGAACTAATAATAAATAAATAAACACACAAAAGACTGCATCTAAGTGATAAGAAATCCGTGACAATTAATTGAAGGGAGAGAAATGGCCTGCTGGGAGATATTCCACTCATGAAAGCAGAGCCCTCACGTTGTGAAGAGAGAGAAAGAGTCAATCAATTTTGCTTTCCCAACAAACTAAGCAAAAGCAATTTCACTCATGATCTGAGAGGCTGACTGCCAGCCCCCTGTGTGTAGGTAAGCTATACATACCCCAGTGACGTTCCCTTCTGAGAATCTAGGCTCCGGATAGAAACACTTGGAGTGCCAGTGTATGGCATGCAGCCACTCACTAATATTTCATGGGTGAGTTTGAAGGTTATTTGAAAGAAGAACTCAGGTTCCTGGCTTTCTTTTGGGGTTCCCAGAAGACCATTCCACTTTCTGTAATGCAAGAACAGGACTGTTTGGGGTAGATGACTCTACAGCTCAGAGAGGCTGCCTCTTAGGAATTGTTAGCATTGTTTGGGGTTTTGGCTTCCTGCTTCCCAGTTCGATTTTTGTTTCCTGAGATTTTACCATCACACCAAACAGCGTCACAGATCTGAGCTCTGTTTAAGCCCTTTCTTTTTTATTAAGTGGGGTGTATTGCGAAGGACTGGCTTATGTCACCTAAAACTACGCTGACAAATTAATTACTCAGCCTTGACTTGTCACAGCCAACTTCTATGTGCGCACACACCTAGTAACTTACACATGCACACACACCAATGTCATAAATCTTAGTTCTGATGTCGCACCAGTTGCTATAAAATATGTCTTTCTACAGTCGTGGGAGTTTTAACTGCTTTGTCGTCATGGCCCATGTAGGGTCTGTCTTACAGTACTGCAGCTGTCTGGACAGCCATGGGGAGAGAGGAACTGTTGACGGCCAAGACCACGAAGCTGTGTGTCAATCCACCCTCCCAAAATGAGCGACCTCTTGTTGCCACATGGACAAGGTGACTAAGAGACTCTGTATTCTCTTTGCGTTAAGGGAGTTTGGTAAGAAAGTATTTTATTCCTTTTCATTGTAATTTTCCCAATTTCTAATCACCCTCCAAATGGGGTCATGAGTTCTTCTGCTGCTTTTATAATACTTTGTGTTTCATGATTTCCAGGGACTTGAGATAATTATACAAATCTGGTAAATTGCATACTAACGATAATTACTTTTTAATATGTTTATAATAGCAACTATAGCTACTCATCGCTAAGTAACAGGGGTTAGCTGAAGTCACTTCATGGAGTTGAGCAAGACAATGCTAATTTGTGTGTGTGTTTGTCTAGATATTCCAACAGCCTTGCTATTGATTTTTTTCCCAGATGGGGAGGATAAAACACAACGTGTCTTAGTCAACTTCCTCAGAGCACATCCCATGGCTCCTGACTGATGGGGTGAATTTTCAGGATTGCTATGGTTGGCCCTGGGACCTTGATCTTAACTTCAGAGCTGGACTTTGGAAGGTCTCTACTCTGATCCCAACTCTGCATCCATTGCTTATCCAAGTTCTTACTTGAGTACAGGGCCTCATGAAGCAAGGTCTCTCTCTCTTTCTTTTTTTCCCTCCATCTTTCCCATCTGTAAATCCAATCCTTAGAACTGGCCTAGGAAAAGAGTAGGCATTTAATACACATTAAAAGAGCAGATAATGAAAGTGTTGTGTCTCAAGTCCAAACTCTTTAGGGGCTGTCTCTTGCTATAAGGTTGGGTTTTAGCCCAGACATGAGAAAAGAGGTGTGGAAAGCAGAGGGAACTTGAGCCTGGGAGGCAGGCCTGGATTCTTAGAGCTGCCTGTTGTGAGTCTGCCTGGCTGCAATGTGATCACACCACAGGTTCATCTTCTCAGGAAGCTCCCAGGGTATTGAATTAATATGAGGGTTGTTGTATAAATGGTGTCAGATGTCACGGCAGAAGGCATGACTTTGACACTGGAGTAAAAGGTATCTTTTTTCTAATTTTCAAGTCTGGAAACTTTATTGATGGGTATTAATTTAGGAATATAGAACTAGTTGGGGGTGGACTAAAAGGGTAGATTCCAGCTTCTACCAGGGACCACACTTAACTTCTCTTCTAAGAACGCTCACACAAGTTTGGTGGATTAAAGAAACTGAAGGCTTGTTTGTACAGGTCAAGGCTGAGTTAGATAAACACTAACTTTATTTCAGCACCCTGACTACTGGTGTGATCTGAGCATCTCCAGATCACACTCTATAGTGTTCATAGGCCTGGGACAACGAGCCACAGACCAGCTTATGAGATTTGTTTAGGAAATGTGTGGGAGTCCCATTAAGAAACAAGCCTTCCCGGGATGCTCCAAGAGACTCCGGTCTTGAAAACATGTCCTTGTGTTACATACTTAGGTGTGCTGTGTTGGAAACATGTTGGCAGAGGAATGGATACCCAGATTACCTGACTCATTGGCCACCCAAATGACTAGCCTGCAAGAAATGAGAATTTTATTGAGACAATTGCCATTCTGGGAAATACATCAAGTCACTTGGATAAAATGTCTGTGTCTTTTAATTTCCCTTAATTAATGTGAGTGAGGAGAGAAGCAATAGGAAATGAAACAGAAGTGATGGAGCCTGGGCTGGAGAGTGAATTCTAGAGCCTGCCAGAATTGTGCTTTCCCTGAAGTCCACCTTGGGGATTTTTGAAAACTCAAACACAGCTTACTGGGTAGACTGGATATGGCTTCCCTTAGCCAAATGCTTGCATCTTGTTTGAATCTGGTTGGGAGTCAAGGACTTTCTTTAGCTGGCAACTGTGTTTCTGGAAGGCAGTTGAAACACACAGGGATAGAAACAGGAAGATGGTTGCACAAGTATTATTTATGAAGAATAAGACATATTCTCAATTCTAACCCTTAAGAAAAGGGTGGGGGAAATTTGTTCAGCTTTTTTGCTTCAGCCCTATGTGATGTGACCTTCTGAACATCTGCCCTCTGCATGCCCAGTTGCATGAACCCCTTCAGGAAGCTTCCAGAATTAGGCAGTGGCATGCATGCCCTTCTTTATGTATTGTTATTGCCACCATTGGCTTTATCTATTTATTATCTTTGCTGCTGTCACCATGGAAGGCTCCCTGTGAGCCTCCCCTTGTTCCTCCTTCCTCGGTACTTCCCCAGATCGTGTGTAAAGACCTAGGGGAGTCTCAGGGGAGAAAGTAGGTGGCATGGGGTAGAATCCCTCAGAAAGGAGGGTCTGTAGGTACTCATGCTGCACATTGGAAGGTGTCACCACATTCAGGGCAGGCCTCCTGAGCCATCATTGCTCTATGTGTCATCTCTCTGTGGAAGGACCTCCACTGTTTACGCATGCATGGTCCACACATACGACATCTCTCTTCACTTAGTCAGTCAAACCGGCCAATAGATTTCATTTCATAGGCATGGTAAATAAGACTCAAAATAGTTAAATAATTCATATATTTTTAGTATTTTAAAATGCTTTTATGTAATTCTTGGAGAATTTAATACAGTGCACTTTGATCATATTTTCCAAACTCCTCCCTTAACTCTTAGATCAGACCCAACCATCCCATCCTCAACCTCGCGCACTTTTTAATTTTAATTTAGCAATTCACCAACTCCATTTTTTCTAGCCAGTTCCTCCTGTGGGTGGGACCATCCTCCAGATCATGGTTGATCTAACAGGACCAACACCTTTAAAGAAAATGGATTTGCCTTCCTCCAGGAGCTGACAGTCCAAAGGTCTTGATTTAGATGTAGGGGTTGACAAATCCTTTCTTTCTTCAGGATAAACTGTTGATTGTCTCCGTTTTATGCAGGTCTTGTGTAGGCAGCAACATCAGTGGTTTTGTCATGTTCAAAGGAGTAATTAGTTCTTTTTTTGTTTGTTTGTTTTGTTTTTCAAGACAGGGTTTCTCTGTTTAGCCTTGACTGTCTTGGAACTCACTTTGTTGACCAGGCTGACCTTGAACTCACAGAGATCTGCTTACCTCTGTCTCCCAAGTACTGGGATTAAAGGCATGTGCCACCATTGCCTGGCTGCCGCCACCACCTGACAAGTACTTTATTCTTAACGTACATGCTTCTGAATGACAGGGTTTGAATTTGAGCCCTGTGTACCATATCTAATACCAAAGCAATGGTGATATATCCACACTACACAGCCTTGACATGTGTATACAACAATAGCCACACAACTTCATGACATCATGGTCTAAAGCACTATTAGACTACTAATTGTGAAATTAATTCACTAGTGTGAGAGGTGTAGTTCTTTGTTCCTATGTACTGATTTCTTCTGGATTTTCAAACTTCTTTTTCTTCTACCAGTTTTAACATGAAGAAAAAGGCCTCTTGGTGTCAGTCTTTCAAAGACTCACAGGCAAATCACAGGCAAATTCAGTGCAAGATGTATGTCATGTCCGGCAGCTGACTGGCAAAGATTTGTATGGCCTCATTTCATGACCTGCTGTGCATAGGCACCTTCTCCTTTGCTCTCTAAGTTGGAAAGAGAACTTTTCAAATTGACATTTTCGGCCCACGGTGAGAGCTTCTGTGAATTCAAAATTGGGAGATCGTTTGCCGTATAATTCATCCCCAAACATGCATCTCTGTCTCCCCCAAGCTCCCACGCCATATTGTTTATTCTTCTACCAGTGGTGCTCATTTCATTCTGTCTTTTATTATATTTATTGTATTCTCTCCTCCCCAACTGGCCACAAAAATCCATATTTATTTTCCCTCCCCACAACATCAGTGAGGTCTTACATATTTCACTACATAATGAATTCACGTATTAGAAAACCACTATCTACAAATCTGCAGATCACCAGTCTCTCTCTTTACAATTAGATTTGTTGTCATGGAGACATCAATGATGATGACTATAGATTATAAATGGCAACTGAACAGCGAATCTTGCTTATCGACCAGTAGAATGCTACGGTTCTATTGCTACAACCCTACTAACGGCAGATGGACTACAACACTCTAAAATTTGATCTAGTAGCATCCATTAAAACATGGAAATGAACCAGATGGCTGGGGTGGGTGAGCTTAGAGGTGGCAGAGCAGCATTTTTCTTTTCAAATGTTATGACCTTTCAAAGGCTGTTTCTTAGCCTTGCTTTATGATTTTACATACACAATGGTGACAAGACAGGACAGCCTTCTGGGCTCTAATCCTGGCCCTGTCACTCAGTCGCCCTCAAATGTTGTCTGTCTTAAATCTACTTTGCAAAAATCTTTTAAAAATAAGGATGGGGACATAACGCTCTTCCTGATACACAGGCGATACACGCGTTTCATATTATCACTGTTGTCTTTTAGTAAATAGAATACTCCCAGTGTGATAGCATGAGCCTGTAACGTGAGCACTCAAGAGGTTGAAATGGAAGGATCTCTAGTTGGAGGCTAGCCTAGGTGATACAGTGAGACAGACCTTATCTTTCTCTCTCTCTGTCTCTCAAAATTGACTTCATCTCTCTCTCTCTCTCAAAAAAAGAATAAGGGGCTAGAGAGATGGCTTAGTGTCCTCTGCTCCTACAAAGGACAGGTTTGATTCTCAGCATCTACATGGTGGGTCACAACCACATACAACTTCAGTTTCAGGGGATCCGCTGCCCTCTTCTTGCTTCCAAGGGCACTGCATGCACAACGTGCATAGACATAAAACAGCCATGTATGTAAAATAAAGAGGGGAAAGGAATTGCATTATATTTTTCTAAAACGCTGACGGATAGTCCCCATTAATCAGACAAAACTTTGGCTAA
>PVIU01012421.1:0-60196 GCA_004026605.1 Ondatra zibethicus | reverse complement strand
GAGATGGATGCAGGGAGAGGACAGAACAATATGGCCAGTCTGCCATCTTGAATCAGAGGTTTCTGCAGGGAGGGAAGCTGAGGAAAGGTGAAAGCTGATGCTTAGCTGACACGCCGGTAAAGAAAAGCAACAAAGAATGCATGTGATAAAGAGATGATTCACGTGACACTGTCAATACAGCCCCATGCTCTTTCTAGCACCTAGCTGTTGGGGGAGGTCACTTGTTCGTTCCTGGCTACTCAAACTCAAAAGAACCACACAGAAACTGTATTAATTAAATCACTGTTTGGCCGATTAGCTCTAGCTTCTTATTGGCTAGCTCTTACATCTTAAATTAACCCATTTCTATTAATCTGTGTATTGCCACGTGGCTGTGGTTTACTGGCAAGGTTCCAGCGCATCTGTCTCCTTTGGGCGGCTTCGTAGCCTCTCACCAACTCTGCCTTCTTTCTCCCAGCATTCAGTTTAGTTTTCCCCACCTAGCTCTACTTTTCCCTATCACAGGCCAAGGCAGCTTCTTTATTCATTAACCAATAAAAGCAACACATATACAGAAGGACTTCCCATAGCACCTGGCTTTGCAGAAGACCACACCCAACTAGGCAGTGAGATTCCTTAGATTGCACATCTTTAGGATTGTCACCTCTGGTATTGCCCTTTAAATACAAAGAAGGGTTCTCAGACTAGAAACTACATTATTCTATTCCATGGCCTTGGGACAATTTAGC
This sequence comes from Ondatra zibethicus, assembly GCA_004026605.1. Classification (NCBI taxonomy): domain Eukaryota; kingdom Metazoa; phylum Chordata; class Mammalia; order Rodentia; family Cricetidae; genus Ondatra; species Ondatra zibethicus. Next base: position 59,468 of record PVIU01012421.1, on the reverse strand, counting down.
CTGGAAATGAGCCAAATACATCCTACCTCCTTCTCAGTTATTCACAGCAGGAAGGCTTATGGCAGCCACTGTGGAACACCTCTGGCTGTTATCGTAGGCTTGCTCTTCCCTTTCGAGTATAGAGCTAGAGGGGGGACAAGGATGGCTCAGTGGTTGAGAGGAGGACCCGGGTTGGATTCCCAGCACCCTCACTGTGGCTCAAAAGCATCTGTGCTATGTCCTCAGTTTGGGCACTGTGCTCTAGAGCTCTGCCTGCCTAGCCAATGGAAAACTGGGCTCCAGGTCACACCAGCATCTCCTACGTTCAGCTTCAAAGAGAACAAGTACAACACAAGTCATGGATTCTGTGTGTAGAGCTTAGTACTTTCACTCCAGATATTCCATCACCTTGCTAGCCCACCATTGTCTGCTTTAACATCTTTGTGTATGTGTGTGATATACATGTGTGTATGATATGTGTGTGATAATATATTCATGTATTATGCATGTGGTTTGCATGCATATGTGCAATGCATGTGTATGTGATATGTTTGTGTTTAAATGAGTATGATATGTATGTGTGCATGATATATATGTGATGAACATGTATATGATAGATATGTATGTATGCGTATGTATGAAAGTATATGTGTGTGATATATATGTGTGAGATAGGTATGCATATGTGTGATATGCCTGTGTGTGTGATAAATGTGTTTCTTTGTGTGATATGTATGCATGTGTGCTGCATGTATGTTTCTGTGTGTGATGTGCATGTGTGATATGTATGAAATATGTATGTGTGTGTATGTATGCAATAGATGTGTGTGTCTGTATGTGATATGTGTGTGTGGACACATGTGTATGCCACAATATGTGTAGAGAACAGCCTCTGGTGTCAGTTCTCACCTTCCAGCTTGTTTGAGATGGACTCTCTGGTTCACCACTGTGTCTGTCGGGCTCATTGGCCCACAAACTTCTGGTACTTTTTCTGCTTCTGCCCTCACCTTGCCATAGAAGCAGGAGGATTACAGATGCACTCTACCAGGTCTGGCTTTAATGGGTTCTGGGGATTTGAACTCAGGTCTTGTGCTTATGCAGCATTTCCCCATTAAGCTACTTCCCTAGTCCAGGAGATTTTCTATTGCCACCTGAAGATGAGAGCTCTTCTGCTACTGTTTGCAACTATTTTGTTTTCTTCATGTCATACCATTGCGCCTTTGTTTCTGTTATTGATTTTATTGCTCCTGCATGATTCATCCTGCAGAGCTGTTTATATCTTTGCTGTTCAGTGGTCCAGAGCCACATGTCTTCCATTACTTGGGAGATGCTTAGAAATGTGGCGCTCGGGTCCCACTCCTAGCCTGATGAGGCAGAATCTGCATTCTACCAACATCTCAGGTGACTCCTGTGCAACCAGAGTCTGAGGAGCATGCACCAGGCCTGGTCCACACTGTAGGTGACAGCTCACAAACAGCAGGACTCCCAGCTGCTGCGCTGCTGACAGACTTAGTTCTGAGCCATTCCCCGTCCTCTGGGTTTGAATGTGAAAGTTTTGGCAGGTGGGAGGATGTCTAAGAAACAGGGCATGGGCTCTCTAGCCTCTCAAGTGTTGGGCCTCTCAAGGTTGGATCAGTTCTCAGAGATGTGAGTAGGAACTTGAGGGATGGAATTAGCTACCTCAAGAGCAGGTTGCTGTAAAGCCTGGTGACTTGCCTCTTCTGCAAATGCTCACTTCCCCTCTTATAGAAGCTGTTGTCAAGTGGGGCCCTACATGAGGCCCTCACCAAAAGCAAAGCACACGCTAGCACCATGTTCTTGGGCCACTAGAATGGTGAACTCCATAAACATTATTTTCTCTATAAAGTTCCCAGGCTCGGGGTATTTTTGTTATAACAACAAAAACAGATTGTTTCTGAACCTATGGCTTTTCCTTCTCTCTGAGACCTCACTGCATATATCTGGCATTTGGTGCCGTGGTTTGGAATTTTGACCTTTTCTTCTGCTCTTAATCAGGATGGGAATTCTTCTCCAGGTCCTCTCACCAAGATGAGCAGAGACAGATGTGAAAAAGCCAGAGGTTATAAAATGATAGAAAGGTGACAAACGTTAGTAGTTTTGAAAGTTTCTCAAGAGTATTTTATTAGAAAACTACAATGTTCCTGGAATCCAAAATACAAATTACAGCTCCAGGACTCAGGGACTCAGGTTGCCTCAGGTCCCTCCCTGGCAGGGATGAATGTACTTTACATCAGTGTCCCCGTCAATTAACTCCTTTCAGTGATGTGCTTCTCTGTGCATCCCAAGAGAGCTTGGGAATGGTCTGCAAGCTGTGATTCAGGGGGGATTTCCATCATACAAATTCCACAGCTGAGGCTGAGGGTGAGACAAACTCTGCAGGAAAAGTGGTTAGTGTCTCTAATCCAGGACCCTATACCACAGTGAGGAGAGCTACACTGAGCCTTGGGTGGCTTCGGTTTCTCTTTCTATAGATCAGCTCAGCGTATAGACTTTAGGCCAATGAAGCTATGGTAACAAGTTTAACATGGATTCAGGACTGGTCATCAATGCCTAGTGTGCTCACCACAGATTCTACCTTCAGTAATTTTGTAAGACAGCATTCAAGTGAAAAACTTCATACAAAATCTGAATTTATAGATGGCTATGGGAGGGCTTTAAAATAATTTAAATATTGAGAGGCAGTAATGGCGCATGCCTTTAGTTCCAGCACTCGGGAGGCAGAGGAAGGTGGATCTCTGCGAGTTCGAGGCCAGCCTGGCCTACAAAGCGACGTCCAGGATAGCCAGAACTAAACAGTGAAACCCTGTCTCAAAAAACTAAGAAAAAAAATTAAATATCAATTCATCCCAGGCTTAATGTGAAAAGTACTGATGCTATGGCCCAAAGATTTCACATGAGCACTATTCCGGGTAGGGTGGTTTCAATAAGTGATTTCTTTATCATTTCTGGTTTAATAAAGATAAAAAGCATTGCATGTCAGTTGGTTTACAGTTCTACAAAGAATGATGGTTCATTCTGGTTTTATTTGTGGAATATTTAACTCAAGATCTTGACAAGTGTGTGGATAACACATAAAGATCTTACTGGAAATCTCCAATGGGCAGGGGAGACAACCTAAGACCCTTCTGTTCTTCCAGTGGTCACAGGGATCGAACTAAAGTGCGTGATTGGTGGGTTTGGATGATAGCTTTAAAACTCTTCCAGGAACGGGGATGCCAAGTGTCTTTGGCTAAACTGTTCCAGCGCGCTTTCCCCATTGGGCTTCTTCCATATAATTACCTGCAGTTCCTAACACAGCAATTTACATTCTTGGCCTTGCTTAAGCCGTGTGGGCTACTGCTTTTCAAATGACTGGTGAGGCCATGAAGAGCCAGCCGTCTCAAGCCTCAGAGAAATGGCCGTGCTTCTAGAGCACAGGGGGCCTTAACATTTTTAAGTATGAGGTTGAAGGCCACACCCTAGTCTAATGCTGGGAATTCCTAGCAGAAAACCTAAAATAGACTCAGCAAGCCAAAGACTCATGAAGCATTTACTGTTATTGAAGGATAGCTCTTCTTATGAGTAAGTTTCCAAGGAAATAGAAACCATTGGGCTACTCAAAGCCCCGGGCTGTTTTGCTCCACTGTCCCTAATCTTGTCTTTCTGAAGCAGCAATGCTATGAAGTCTATAGAACTTGAATTAAAATATTTATTCTACTGGGTAAAATCTCTCCCTATCTGTTGGGTGAATGGAAGAAGTGAGTTCATCTTAATAATGGGAGAAAAAACTAGAATGAAATGCAACTGACCACCAGCATTGTTTGGCAGAAAGAATGACATGTACCGCTGATGGCTTACAAAGACAAGGTTGATATTCTAAAACCAATAAACAGGACCTAGAGACATTTAAGGGCCATGTTTATCCTGATTATGAAAATAAACAGTCTTAATCCCTCACATTTAATATGCAAATCTCAAGGGGATCATTCTTTATTACCTGAAGCAACTTTGCCAAGAGCTTTGTATAGGACAACCCCATTAATGATGCCCTTGTCATTTAGTCTGTGCTCTGGTCTGTAGCCATCTCAGCCCGAAGGTGCCGGTTCCCATCACTGCATCCAAAGGCAATAAAATATGCTAATGCAGATTCTAATTCCATGTAGCCCTTCTGGTTGCTCCTGCACTTAGGCTTTGCTGGACTGTGTTTCAGAAAGACATGTTTGAGGGCCATGGGACAAAACCAAGATCAGGAGAAATTGTCTCGCAGAGATACCTTCCCAAACCAACCTCCAAGGAGAGCTGTGATGAGAGAAAGCACACAGCTGCAAGCCGGGAATTACACGAGTCAGTCTGGACGTGGGTGCACTAACACGGCCTCCCTTGAGTATTTAATGTGACCTCCACATTCCGGACACAAGACTGCGTCTAGTCACTTAAGACCTAGTTAGGATTTCCTGAGCCTGGAAGGTAAAAAGATTAAATAAGGGAACAGCTTTATCCAGAAAGATGTGTAGCAAAGCTGACAGAAGTGTCATTAGCTGTCAAGGACTTCAGTTATTTCTTGACGCTTGCTTTCTCACTTGCCTCCAGTTGTCTTCCTGGCCTGGAGGGTGGCCATGTCAGGTCATGGCTGTGTCAGACGGCAGCATCGCCTCAGAGCTGGCCAGAGGGAAGGCGCCTGTGACGGTTGTGTTTAAATGGAGAAATCTTGGCAAGAAGATGCCACAGCAAAAGCTGTGAGCAAATTCTAGCTCCCGAGAGTTGCACGGGGCAGGAGCTCTGGCCCCAAGGCTTTGTCTGTTTATGGGCTCAGTAACCTGTACTTTGAAAGCGAGATTTCAGCGCAGCTGGCCTTGAGGGTGTCTCTTCGAACGCTGGTTATAATATACAACCAACCTAATCTTATTTGCCAGTGCAGTGTCATACATAATGAGCCATTTGATTTGCAAATTGTCTAAAGTCTCTCATCTGACAGCTCTGTGCCAGGTCACCAGGCTGAGAGGGCTGCCTACCAGGGGAAGATAAAAAGGAGCAGGGTTTTTTTTGGGGGGAGGGGTATTTCTCACACACGTGTGTTACAGAAAGAATGTTCTGGAAGGAAGGGTCTGTTCTGCCTTGAATCGGGCCATCTGTCTGACTTTATCAGGTCCTTCAAGGTTAGAGGGTTAAGCGTTGGATGTCAAGATTCTATTCTGGCTTGTGTGATCTTGGATTAGCCACTTCATTGCCATGGTGACTGGGCTGAGTGAATATCATGTGAGCCTCTTCTCCAGGTAGCCCTTCTAGAGACTGCAGAGAGTGCTTCTCAGTATACCTCACAGTCCCTGCACCCTGGACTCTCTTAAGCAATCAAAGACATGATCCCAGAGGGAAAGTTCCATCCTAGGTTTGAATGTCTCCACCAAAACACACTGTGCATCTGGGAATAGTGGTGTACACCTTTAATTCCAGCACTTGGGAGGCAGAAGCAAGCAGATCTCTGTGAGTTCAAGGCAGCCTGATCTACATAGTGAATTCTAGGACAGCCAGAGTCACCTAGTGAGACTTTGTCTAGAAAAACAAAAGCAAAACTCATTGTGCAATAACAAGAGGGCAGAAACTGGGGCTGGGTAAAGGTACTTGCTCCACAATTATGAGGACTAGATTTTGGATGCTAGAATCCACGTATTAACTCAGACATTCCCTCCCCCCAAAAGCTTGTAAGCCCTGCTCCAAGGCAAAGCAGATAGATAGGTTTCAGGGCTTGCAGGCTGCCATAGGTCTCAAGTTTAAAAAAAGACCCTGCCTCAGAGGAACAAAAAAAGTGATGGGGGACACCCATCTATTTTTCTAGCCTTTACGTGTAAGCTACACACACACACACACACACACACACACACACACACACACACACACACACACACACCAATAATAATATCTTAAAAGCGAATAGAAACTTAATCTACTACCATATTTGGAGGGGCTGTAGGGAAGTAAAGATGAAATGAGGCCATAGACATTTGAGCAAGGATATCCCATGGTTTTATATGCCATTCTGCTCCACGTTAGGACTCTATAGAGTCCTTATCAGCAAGAAGAAGCTCATATTTCTTGGTCATTGCTTCAATGCATTTGCTAATCAGAGATGAGCTGGGGCCTCTTTCAGTCATATGAGTCCATGATTCTAAATTAGGTACAATTTGAGAAGTTCAGAGAGAAGTAAAATACTGAATATAGTCAGGTTATATTTTCTAGTGGATCTTATCATAAGCAAAGACCAAGAAATTTGAAGCTAATGGTTTTCATGCTGCAAGACATATTTGAATCCTCCAGAGAATGTAAAATAAGCAAAACCACCTCTAACATGCAAGGTCCGCCTTTAACTAGTTATTTTTCAACTCCGTTTTGTTGGGTGGGATCATAACAAGTTTTTAATCTTCAGTTCTTGGGGCTTCCATGGGCTGCCAGGCTGGGAAACACTGGGAGAAACCTTACTTAAAGGGAATATCGTATTATCTATTAGTCTTTTAGCCTTATGTAAAACTCGTAAGTACAACTTTGAACAACTAATACCCATTTATATGTGAGAAACAATGATCCTCATTTCATGTTAAAAGTACCCGAGACTCGGAGTGGAGAAAGCGAAGCAGTGTATTATTATTATTAGCAGTAGTAGTATTATTGCTATTGTTATTATTTTACTTTGTAAAGTAGTATGTCAGCCTAGAAAAAAGACAAAAATGCTGGCGTGTCAATTTGTTGGAAGATGGTTTTTATGATCCCTGATTTTAAAAAGAATCTTAACAGTGTTTTCCCTAACAGAAATAAAATGATCAACACATCTGCATCCCTCTGTCATCCATCACTTTATACATCTTTTCCTCTAAGAAAGCACAGACTGTTTTGTAACTTGCTTTTGCAGGTAAACATCCTTCTGTGTCAAGAAAAGCATTCCTTCAGCACAGCTTATGGACACTTCATGAGAAAAACAACACACTGTGCCCCTTTCAATCTTTTTCCTTATTCACCTAGGTAAGGCACAAGGTTATCTACACGCCTAGGTAAGGCACATGGTATGTTTACACGCCTAGGTAAGGCACAAGGTTATTTACACTCCTAGGTAAGGCACATGGTATGTTTACACACCTAGGTAAGGCACAAGGTTATCTACACGCCTAGGTAAGGCACAAGGTTATTTACACACCTAGGTAAAGCACAACGTTATCTACATGCCTAGGTAAGGCACATGGTATATTTACAAGGCAGGTTTGATTTGAAAACTGCATTGTTTCCTTAATGTCTCCAACGATCGTTTCCTACAAGTGAACTTAATATGGAATGTTTTCTAGTTTATGGATATCTAATTCTTAATGTGTGTAACTTTTGAATATAACCTGAGATCTGGGCATAAGCTCAAGCCAGGTGCATACTTCATTCTCTCTCTGTGTAAACTAGATTTCTGTGGTTGAATTAATGTGAACCAGCTTATACTTAGTCACAGGGTTTTCTTGGGCACTTAAAGAAATGTCTTGAATTCTGCATGTAGTCATATGAAACCACAGTACTAAGACGTAAAAATTTCTACACGTAAAAATTGTATAGTTAAAAATTTAAAATAAGTGTTAAATAAATAAATTTAGCACTTAATCTTAAGGGCAACTAGGAATAGAACACAACGAAGTTGCAAGGTAACATTCGTAAAGAGTAAAAATGAGAATAAAGTATCTTTAAATATTGCTGAAGACAAAGTGTGTATGCTTGCACGTGTGTGTGTGAGAGAGAGCGAGCGAGAGAGAGAGAGAGAGAGAGAGAGAGAGAGAAGAATGTGCAATGTACATATGGTATTGTGTTAAACCCAAAACAACAACAAAAAACCTTGCACACAGCAAAGGAAACAACCAGTAGACTCAAGAGACAACCTACAGAACGGCCACAGCACGGATGGCTCTGGACCCTGAGGCTCAGTGAAACAAGATACACAGGAACAAAGCTAAGCTCATGGAAGCAGAGAACAGTGTGGTGATTACCAGGAGCTGTGGAGGATGAGGAGAAGCCGATTAATGCGAGCAAAGCTGAAGGGGAGGCATGTGCTCAGGTGAACTATGAGAAACCAGCCCTCACAGTTGACAGGCTAGCAGGGCTCAAATACCGAGAGGAGGAGGGGGTTCCAAATAGCCCATCATAAAGAAATGGCAGATGGTAGAAATAGTCTTCTCCAGAGAACACACCAATTGTTTATCCAATACCAAATGGTCAGGCCTGGAACCGTACATACACATAACATGATGCATGACGTAGTTGATTACTAGGAGCTGTGGATGAAGAGAAGAAGCCGATTAATGCAAGCAAAGCCATAGCTGATTTGGTGATTTTACAATGTACAATGTGTCAAAACATCACACTGTACCCCCACAAAAATTTGTAGTTACTTTTTTGTCAGTAAGAATTGTGATTTTATGTACATGGCTTCCTTCCTCATTATCGTGGTTTCATAACTGATAACACCACTTCAAAGTGAAAATTTATTAAATAGAAAAGTATTTTTTGTATTTGTTTTTTACTTTTCTTTTGTTTTAATTTTTAAATGTAATATTTATTTATTTATTTATATATGTTTCTGTGCATGACTTAGCTAGCATGTAGTTTGGAGGTCAGAGGACAGCATTTTGGGGGGGTTCAAGACAGGGTTTCTCTGTCTTGGAACTAGATCTTGTAGACCAAGCTGGCCTCAAACTCACAGAGATCCACCTGCCTCTGCCTCCCGAGTGCTGGGATTAAAGGGGTGTGCTCCCGCCTCCTGTCCCAGCATTATATTTTTAAAGAAAATTTACTCTGTGTATTTCTTTAGGAATAAATTGTATTTAACTTTTAAAAATTATTGATTTTATTATTGAGATTATAATTACATCATTTCCCCCATCTCTTTCTGCCCTCCAAATCCTCTCATATTCCCCTCCTTGCTCTCTTTCAAATTCACGGCCTCTGTTTCCATTAGTTGTTGTTACATGCACATATGCATATGTACACACATGTTTATTCCTAAATACAGCCTGCTCCGTCTGCATAATGTTATGTGTATGTAGAGTTCCAGGGCTGACCATTTGGTATTGGATAAACAATCGGTGCCTTCTCTGGAGAAGACTTTCTACCATTCTCAGCATTTCTTAGTTCTTTGTGTAGGAATGAAACCTCATGGCACCCTCCTCACCCCCATCCTGTCCACCTCAGCGCGTCCATTGGCGTCGTTCTTGTTCAGCTCATCCTTAGGCAGTCATGTTGATGAGACCTTATGGATGTAGCTTCTGACGTTTCTAGGAGACACAATCTCACAGCAAACTCTGATCCTTTGGCACTTACAGTCTTTCCTCCCCTTCTTCTGAGAGGATCCTTGACTCTTAGCTGCCCGAGTTGTTTTGTAGATGTACCCATGGGACAGAGATCCACATTCTGCGTTTGACTGGTTGTGGTTTTCTGTAATGGTATCGGTTACAAAGAGAGGTTTCCTCAATGTGGGGTGAGGTCTACACTTACCTGTGGGTAAAAGGACACATGTCTAGGATGTAGCAGAGATTATGTTCGTTTAGTAAAGGGATGATTGTAGCTTTCCTCCGAGATCCATGCCTTCTCTAGCCCTGGACAGATGGCTAGATTTCTAGAACCGAGCGTGGTTCTCCCTCTTGGGTCTTAAGTCCAATTAGAGAACTGCTGGTTCCTCCCAGGGCAGGTTTGTCACTACTGCGCCTTTATGGCTATCTTGCCATCCTTGCTGTTGCTGTGGTTCATAATCTTCATAGCTGGCCAGAACTGTTGGTTGCTTCCTTCATTTAGAAGCTGGCACAGCAGCTTCTGGTACCATGAGAGCTAGTCCAGAAGACAGTTTCAGGGAGCCAGTTCTCTTCCTCTTCCTCTTGGGTTCTGAGCCTGGAGATGAGGGCGTCAGACTTGGAGACAAGCACTAATCCACTGAGCCGCCTCACCCAGCCTCGGTTTAGTCTGCTTTTTCATGTTTTGAGACCGGTTCTCACTGGCTAACCCAGGCTAACTGGAATTGGAGATTCTCCTGCCTCTTTTTGTGGAGTGCTGGGACTACAGGCATGAGCCATCACACTGGGCTTTATCCATTTTTAATGAAATAAAAATGGATTTTAACCTAAATTTCTTTAGGAATAAGTTGTATTTAACTTTTAAAAACTATTGCTTTTATTATTGAGATTATAATTACATCATTTCCCCCATCTCTTTCTGCCCTCAAGATATCTAACTAGTGTTCACAGATGAAAACACTTCAGTTGAATGCTTAAGAAAGATTTATTTAAGCGATACACAAATGGAAGATAATAAATTTAATTTGTAGATAAAAAAGAGACAAAAGGAAGGGAAAGGACTCTTGGAAGATAGTGGTAGGTGCCGAAGTGCCGGGAGTATAAAAAGTGGGCACAATGAATGGTTGATTCAAGAGACGCTTCTGGGCGCATGAATGCACTCAAACTACACTGAGCAATAAAAAAGAAACACAGGAAACCCTCTTTGGGGAGTTCAAAGATGGTTCTGGAAAACATGCAAAAATGTCACATGCATACCCCACATTGAGAAACTAAGGCCTAAACTACCTGTGTCCCAGCACCAGGGGTATGCGCACAGCCAAAATATTTGGGGTCCATCTGAAGGGTACAGTTCAAATCTGTCACATATGGCATTTGCTGACTAACTAGGAACTTCATCAAGTGAACAGAGTGAGCCCTCAGGTAGATACCATAGCGTCAGCACAGACTTTCTACGGGGTGCTTCATTGCTGTTTTATTATTAATTATTATTATTATTATTATTATTAAACAAAAACCATTAGATTAAAAATTAAATAAAGACATGCAACTGCCTGAAAAACAAGTTTAACTTTCCAAGTCATTGTAGGAAACTATAATTCATTAACTGGAAGACTCCCTGCCATGTAAGCCTGTACAAATAAGCCAGTGTCTGGAATGTGGCATGAGTCGTTCAGAAATGAGGAATGTGATTTGGGATGTGTCATTTGTATGGGTCACTTCACTTTCCTGGATAAAGTCCAGGACTTTTTCATAATAAGCCTGCTTTTTAATTTTTCTGATTTTAATTTACATTAAAGAGACAATTTACCGGTAACTAAAAGATTTATGTGAGTAGAGGATGGATTTAAGATAATCGTGGAATGCAGAATGAATACACAAAAGGGTTACAGAGAAGCACAGTGAGCATCACACGTTTGTCAAGATTAGTGAAGTCTCAGAAGGCAGCAGTCGTTCACTGGCAGGCAGCCCCTTTGTGAATAACAGCTCAGTCCTACTCACAACCATTTACATATTTGCAGGCATTAAGTATTCCATTTTGTTAGAGCACGGGAAACTTTTGACATTAGGAAATGAAAATGCCGTAGCTATGACTTGCTAATTGCTTGGCCTTAGCTGCTGAGCAGTTGGCAGCATCTTCTGAGAGGGAGTGAGAGCTAAGGCTGGATGCTGTGCTCACCCAACTCTCAGCAGGCTGGACCACACCTTCCTAGCAGAGAAGACCTTGGGTCCTCTCTCTTCTGTGTGATATTCCTGGACGCTTAGTATTTCAACTAGTCAGAAACAGAGTGAAGTGGCAAAGGATGAGTTTAATTTTTGCCATCAAGTATGTGGGAAATAGGCAACAATATATTTTTTTAGAAAATAGATATGACTAGAAAACATTAGAGAGGCTCTAAAGTTAAAGCCCTCTTTGGCGTTCTTTAAATAGCCACCAACCGAAACCAAAGCTCAAAGGGGGAAGAAAGCTTCAGTGATTTAATTTGATTTCTCTTCCTTTTTTGGATGGCAAAGGTGGGGGTGGAGGGGAGAGCATAAGGAAGGCTGTCGCCCTCCTCTGCACTTTCCCGGGGATTTATTGGATGCCTGCTTCCCTCGCTGTCATACATTATGCACTCCCTCTAGTGTCAGAGTTTGTCTATGATCCCAAACCCAGTTTGACAAAGTGCTGCTGTAGACATTAGAGTAGGGTTCAGGCTCCTAATTATGCCATATTTCAAAGATATTAAAGGCCACCCAATAACACAAAGAGCAGCCCTGTGCGCAGACTCCCCGGCTCAGAGAGGATGCATATTTTAACCTGTACTATAGGAAGACTCTCCATAGCTCTTCCCTCCTCCTTCACCCAAGCGACTTATAAATAAGCTTAGCACTTTATTAAGGTTTTAAAGTCCTTTAATAAACTGAAGTATTCATTAAATTCTAAAGTCTCAAACCAAAAGAAACATCTGCACAAAATCAAATAAGCCACCACACAAGAAAGAAAGTCTCAGGTAAGAAGTCAAGCCTGCGGAAATACATGTTGTCGAGATTTTGTACACATTCAGCACCCAGTTGTTTCCCACGTCTTTCAGGAACCAGGAATTAAGATGCACAACACATAGACACTGCTGGTGGTGGCCTGTTCACTCTAGTGCCTCTCTTTCTTCTCCCCCGACCTTCAATCTCTTTCCCATCCAATGCAGAGGCCTGTAGGAAAGTAGACATCAAATCTCAGATGCAGGGTGGCCCTGAGTGACCTACAGGGAATCCCACTGTCCTTCCTCCTGGTGGCTTAGGAAGAAGCTTGTGACCTACCCAATTCTGGCCAAGGTCATGCATCAAGGAAACTTCTTCACCCTCTGGGCAAGCCTCCGGAACCTCCACTTTGTTCTGGACATGAGCTGATGTGAGGCTTGGGCTTAGGTAGCTCTCCTATCACTCAACATGAGGATGAGATGAATAGTGTGTTTGTGCGGGGTAGAGGAGCGTGATGGGATAGAAGCTTCCAGAGAAATCCATTTTAGAGCTCCCATTATGGCTAGGTTTATCAGTATGGGGCCAATGAATGTACTATTATTCAAGACTGCTTGAGAATTTTTTTTATTGCTTGTAGTCAAAATTTATTGCTTGTAGTGCCATATTTTAATTGTTGTCATATTTAAGTAAGCCATCTTCTGATATTGAAGACCCAATTACATACAAACCCAATTGCACATTCCCCTTCATGCTGTTTCAGAAAATACAGTAGAATACAGTGGCCAGTTAGCGAAGGTTGTGGCCATTATGTATTATTATTTGTAAATGACCTCAACGTCAATAGCTTAAACTGTTGTAATTAGCATCTATTCTCTCTCAGTGTTTTTGCGGATCTAGGACTCGGGAGCTGCCTGGTTTGTGTGGTTTCTGTGAAAGCATCCACAGGGGATGAATTTATCTGACAGCTTGACAGTTCCTGTCTGTAATTGTTGGAGTGTCCCCAGGAAGTGACAGCTGGCTGCCCTGAGAGTGGATGATCCATCCAGACAGGGCCATTCTCTTCTGGCCCAGCCTTCAGAAACCACATGGCTGTGTTTGTCACTACACTGCACTCCTTAGAAGAGCATTTCTGAATTTGGAGAGGAGAAAAATACATTTTTTATTAATAAAGTTTTAATGTAATTAAAGTATTTTTAATTAATAAATTTTATTTTGGAAGCATATTTAGGTTTACAGAAAAATTAATCAGAAGGTACACAGCTCCGTGAGCCCCTGCATCCACCAACACCCACACCTGGGTAGCTTATTTGCTGTAATGGAGAAACCTTTCCAGACACATCATTATCCAAAGTCTGTTGTTCACATTGGGCTGGTCCTGCAGAGTGTATGGCTTTTGATGAGTGTATGACATTTAGTCGGTATTTATCATTCTAATAGGATACAAAATAGGTTCATTGCCCTAAAAAAATCCTCAACTCTGCCTCAGTAGACCTTTTTGATCATTTTGCTGAGTCACTGTTTACCCCTTCCCAGCCTGTTAGCTGGCTGGTTTCAAACCATTACTATTCTGCTCAGGTTGACTTCTCTCACTTAATGCCTAATTAACTTTCCTCTATCTTTTTCCTACATATGAGGTCATTCCTTTATATACTAGACATGATCCATCAGATGAGTGTACCACAGTTTATTTATCTGCACACCTCCTGAGGCACATCTGGGTTGCTTCTTAGGGACTATGTTAATTTTGCACAAAAGAGCCGAAGTGTCTTTTCGGAGTGGTTGTGTCTTCATTTGGAGTGGACAGTGTTTTAGATTTGGCTGTTTCCAGTAGCGCATAGCTGTATCTCATTCCTTTAATCTGCAGTTTTCTCATAGCATGTTGTGTTACACTAGCTTTGTTTGCTCACTTGCTGGCTGTGCATCTTTGCTGAGCTGTCTGTTCAGGTGCTTTTACAGGTCTATAACTGGTTTAAATATTTTTTCCTATTGTTGAATTTTAGGTGTTTCTTGAATATTATGGAAAAATTTTAGTTAGTTCTTTTATGTGTTGCTTTTGGGGGCAAGAGTCACTGTGCAGTCCAGTTAGCTCCAAACTCACCCTCCTCCTGCTTTGTTCTCCCCAGTATGGGCGTCAGAGTGGTCTAAGGTCATCCCCAGTTTTGGAATATGTTAGATGTGTGCTTTCAAGAAAGGGTCTCCCAGTCTAACACTTGTCTTATCATTGTTTGGACATTGTTATTTCCAAAGCAGAACTTTTTAACAACGTTCATCTTCTCCACTTCTTTAGCAGAGATCATCACCGCATCCAAGGCCATCGGGGATTTCTGCATTATCTTCTAGCAGTTTTACAGATCGGCCCTTATATTGAGGTCTATGATGCTTTCACAGTCACTGGCCAGATTTATCTCTGTGTTTATTCAACCCTGGATGCTTAGCTGTTTCAGCACCATTTCCTGAAGAGACATCTTTTCTTTGTGGTATTGGTGTTTTCAGATATCAAATACAGACTCTATTAGTCTCTTCTTTTATTAACTTGGTGACAAAAAAAGTCCAGTTTGCTTCTAAGATCAGGTCTGAGGAACATGAAGCTTTGGGTTTTTGATAGCTGAGATGTGGAATGCAGCAGAAAATAATAATAATAATAATAATAATAATAATAATAATAATAATGATAATAAAATTCATGTGTTTGTTTTTGAATGGGTTAAATTTGAGAAAACTAGCTGATGGTGGTGGCGCACAATTTAATCCCAGCACTCAGGAGGTAGAGGCAGGTGGATCACTGAGAGTTTGAGACCAGCCTGGTCTAGGGTGAGATCCAGGACAGAGAGAGCTTCACAGAGAACCCTTGTCCCAAAAACCATAAGCAAGCAAAGAAAGAAATCAATGAATAAATAAATAAATTTGAGATAGCTGGCACATATCCAAGTAAAGATGTGTCAATGGACTATTGGCTGCAAGTAAAGAAGGAAGCCAATTGGGGTCACGTATGGTTTATTAAGAGACGAATCGGAATCAATGTACTGCACTCACAGGACAGAACAAAGCTCCTTCACTGCTGTGGGTCTAGCTAACACACCGCTGCCATTCCTGCCGCCACCACCTCATTCCAGAAGGGATAATTATGCACCAAGTCGGCAGTCATGTGTGCTCCTGTGGCTCGCTGCCAGCTCACCCACACCCAAGAGTGCATGCTTTGCCCAGCCCTGGCCTTTCATTCAGGTTTTTGGATCATGTACCCTCCACTAAAACTCTGCCCTTTGGGCCAAGCCACTCCTTACAATTTGCTATCGGACCAATGACAGAAGTCCTGCAACATGCAAGCCTGGAGCTGGGGTCTGGCTCTGTTGTTTTGGTACACTGATGTGCATATGGTATTGAGAGCTCCAGGCAAGGTCACTGAGTAGAGAAGTGAAGACAGGGATAAAAAGACGTGTTAAAGAGGGAAAACAGAAGAGACCTGAAAACAAGGCCGTGGAGTGGCTGAGGAAGAGAGAATCAACAAACTTAAAGGATGTTCCTTCTAGGAGGTGGGAATTTATTGCCAAATGATACTGATACACTGTTAAGTGGCTACTGAGAAATTTCCATTTGGGGGATATTCAATCACACTATGAACCCCAAGTTTGCATTTGCATTAATTGAATAAAGTTAACCTTGGGTCAGGAGGCTAAGTTTGCAACTAGTTGAGAGAAAGTAATCATAGAGCAACAGAGGGCATCTGGAAGAGATAGATGCACTGGAAGGGTAGGGAGGATTTGGAGTGGTGCAGCCTTTTTGCTTTTGGCAGAGCAGAAGGACACACTCTTTTGGAGAGGCCAGCAAGGAGAGGAGGTTAGCTAGGTGCTACTCAACCTCTCTGAGCTAGCAGGTCTTACCCCAGCCTTTGAATCTTGAGTCTTATTTATAAATAGAACAATAGAGATTTAGTTAAAGCTACCTCCAGCGGCAGCGGCAGCGGCAGAGTCGGTACCTGTGGGAACAGAATTCCTACCAGGCTGTGGCCTGAGAGGCAGGGTGCTGCCAGAGAAGCAGGCCTGTAACTGGAGTCATAGTTGCTGGCTGAAATAGCAGTAGATTAAACTGCAGCCACTGCGCTGAAGACAAAGCAACAATTTCCATTGAATTTGGTAAAGTGGAGTTCATTGAAGATCCCGGAGAAATTGGTTTCAGTGGGAAAGACAACAGCCTGATTGAAGTTAACTCAAAAAATAAGAAAATCTGATCACCACCCCCACTCTGTGTGTGTGTGTGTGTGTGTGTGTGTGTGTGTGTGTGTGTGTGCGCGCGCGCATACTGTTTGTACACCTGTGGAGGCCAGGGGTTGATATTAGTGTCCTTCTTAATCACCATTCTCCACTTACTTTTTAAAACAGGGTCTCTCTCTGCAACTGGATCTCATTGATTTTGCCAGACTGGGCTGCTGGCCAACATATACCTGGAATTAACTGCCCTCCCCCAAAAGAAAACAAACCTCACTCACCACGCGCTGGGGTTACAGATGCATGCTGCGCCTCTGCTTTATGCAAGTGATGGGGATTTGAACTCAGATCCTCATGCACGCATGATTTGAATCAGTTACTTTAACTGATGGTGCCCCCTCGGAACCTCCGGGTCAGAATTTTGTGGTTCTGTTTACAAGGATGCTGATCGGCACAGTTGTGCGTGTTCCTTCAGCTGTATTCAGTTGTTTGAGTGCCGGTGCGCAATGAGGCGAGGATGTAAGCAGGCTTACAATGTTCCGCGAGTAAGACAGCGAGTATGAAGATGAGCCAGCGGCTGTAAGCTAGCAGAGGAGGACCCTGCGGGTACAAAGGCTAGGTAGGCAGTGAAAAGAAGTCTATAGCGTAGTGGTCCGATGGGATTAAAGAACTGAGATGGATGCAATGGGAGATAATAGCTCAAGTGGTCCAGATGGGTCTGGGATGATGATGAGAGTACATTCATTGAGAACGACTCAGTCCAAACAATGGCCACAGCAATGGTTAGGCTGATGGTGGAGAGGACAGGCCAATGGAACTCAACCTTTCTAATGCTGCACCCCTTTAATTCTGTTCCTCATGTGGTGGGGACCCCCAGCGATAAAATTATTTTTGTTGCCACTTCATAACTGTAATCTTACTACTGTTAGGAATCCTAATGTAAACACCTGACGTGAAGGATATCTGATATGTGACCCCTGCGAAAGGGTCATTTGACCTCCAAAAGGGTCAACCCACAGGTTGAGAACTGCTGGTATAGCTAGTCGTGGCTGATGTGGAAATCAAGGACGAGAAATCGAGAATTTTCAAGAATCGTCTATATGGATTCTGAAGTCACTAATAATTAATAAAGGATCATGCTGAGGAAGAAAGACTGGATCAGAGGCTAACATTGGATGAGAAGTGGCCTGGAGGTGTGTGAGGATTGTGACAATTTTACCACAGTCTTTGAAGCAACAGCACATGAAACATGAGTCTCAGCATAAAACTGTAGCTCGCTTAACTTCTTCAGAGGCGGCGAGGGCGGCCATTTATCTTTGCTGGCAGATAAGCATAATAGCTCTTTTATAGATATAGTTAGTGCAAGGAACCATAATACCGAAGAATTTCCTGCAAGAGCCGGAGGGACTTGAGCAGTCAGGGTGAAGCAGAGGGGCTGTGCAAGAAGGTTTGTCTCGTGAAATGGGGGGTGAAAGATGGCCTCTAAATTCACCCAACCTCAAAATCTCTGCTTTCAATTTTTATACTCAAGGTTTTCATATACATATATGTGTGCAATATAAAAACTTTGAATGTATACACATGCACACACATACATATACACATGTGTGTGTATATAGTGTGTCTGTGTCTTCATGCTTCCATGTGGAAGCCAGAGCAGGGTGTTGTGTGTCTTCCTGTATTGTGTATTCCATCTCAGTTTTTGAGACAGATCTCTCCCTGAACCTGAAGCACACAGTTTTGGTCAGGTTGGCTAGTAAGAAAGCTTCTGGGATCTGCCTGTCTTCATCTTCCAAGGCTGGGGTTACAGGCACTCATGGGTTCTTGGGATTTGAACTCAGACGCTCTTGCTTGTACACAAGTGCTCTTACCAGCCCCACACAATTCTTGCAAACCTTTCTTTTTGTAAGTTTAAGATTCAAAGGTGATTCCAGACACGTCTGTTGCAGAGACATTCAGTTTACTCTATGGGTTTTCATTACGGAGAACAACTGTGACAAGGTGAACGTGGCCTCAATCATGACCTATCTGTAACTGTGAAATAATGAGTTGAGCTATAAAAATATTCTAGTCTATTTCAAATAAACTTTTCATGAATTCCACTTTTATTGGGAGCAATTTATCACTCCTCTTTCATTTGCAAATGGAAGTTTCCTCTCGTTTCAGCAGAGGAAACTGAAGGTGGAGGTGTATAGCACAACCAGACAAATATAGCCACTGGCTCCTTACCCTTGTTTTTGTGATGATTTAATTTGATTGTGGCATATGTTTTGTTGAGATGTTGTGACATTACCTCAGGGTAGGCTGACGCATTATCCTGACTTTACAGTCTAAATGTTTTGACTTAGCGAATGTCTCCTTCAGGACAAACACTGAATGCTGGCAAATCCTTTAGCTATCAAGCCTCCTGGATTGCATAGCATTCATCCCCAAAGACAAAACCTGACCCTGGAAACCTTGGTTTTTGTTGGCTTTAAATCATCGAGAAAGGGTTGGTGTTTTATGGCTGGCTCTCTGTGTGAGAGTTTTTAAGATCAATCTTGTCTCTACGGATCTACTCCTGGGACTTGATCTTGTCGTCTCTTAACAACAGACTTCAAAAAGTGTTCCAGGAGAAGAAATTGAGCGAGCTCCATCTTCCATGCTTCAGTGAGCAGTGTGTAGGAATAGGCAGGTTTTGTTTGCCCGATATTTGGGCAAATTGCCTTGGAGATAGTGTTATTGGCCTGACTCTCCAATAGTTCAAGCATGCCCAGGGTGTCACCTGCTCCCAGGATCTCATGCTGATTGGATTTGACCTCCTTGTAGCTGGATGTGCGGAATGGCACATTGGAAGGTAGCCGACAACTGATTTGATTCATGTGGAACTCTGGACCTGCTGTGTGCTATTGTTCCTCCCCTCTAATTCCCAGAGAAGGTTTGAAAGAATCTTTGGTGGATTTGTGTGGGAGTTGGGGTTCATAGCTAAGAAGCTGAACAGTGGCTGGTATTGATGAGGCTTAGTTGCCAGCTCCTCCCAATGCAGCCCACAGTCTGAGTCACCATGGGTCTCGTGGCCATTTTCTGAACATTGTTTGACCACTGGGGCCAAGAGCAGAAATTGAAGAAGTGTAGGCATTTAGGCCCGAATACCCAGTCATCTTGCACAAACTTACCCTCACATACGTGTAGTGTGGTGGGGGCCATTCTTTATTCAAATAGAACAAAGTGTTAACTCCCTTTACCCCTTGTCCCATAAATGCAAGCATGACAGACAACTTCCACAGGTGCTGAGGCCGCTGGGAAGTTATCTGAAGTTGAAAGACTTCAAGACCTGGCTCTGCCACTAATGGTGCAATCATCAGACAAGCACTTAACTTACATGAGTTTCAACCTTTCACCTCCTCACAGCACGTGGGAATTCTCAAATGGAATGTTCCAACGACTGTTCAGATACAAAGGCTATTGATTATGAGGGCAGTTGTGTATTCCGGACAGACAACCAAAGATCACTGCTGTTTAGCCTCTTCTTACAGACAATAGGGGCTGAGTGCTTCCTATGGGATGAGCTTGCTGCATATCCAATGCCCAACACAACTCCCGATGTGTAAATCTTGATGTATTTGCTACTTGTTTGATGAATGAATAAAGGAAGTGCAAGCATGTGATGTAATCAGATGTTTAGAGACATGAGTGTGTGGGGTTAGCTGACTTTTCACCGAAAGCCCCAACAGATGCTCATACACACTCACATCAGTTACTTCTTTGGGATAGTTTAAGTATTCCTATGTGCTGTGGTGTAAATAGGTGTCTCAGTGTGTTGGTGCCATCGCAGACTTATGGCACAGGGCTTACTGGAAAGGTGTCTTGGATCATTGAGGCATGTGGGAGAGTAACTTGAGAGAGGGGGGTAACTTGAGGAGTCTTTGCTTTGACATATGCCCCTTCATTTTCTTCTATATTAGTTCCAGACACTCACAAGGACAGTCATGGGTCTTGGCATGCTGGGGAATGTCAACCAATGGTGGTCCTCACTTCTAGTGAATGACTGAGAATGTTCACTGATGATATTGTATAGCCTTCAGTGTTCTAGCCACATTTGGAAGAAAGAGGATGTACCTCCAAGTTGAGCGCGTCAAGTTCTTACCCCTACTATATAGAAAGCTGGAGTGTCATCCCATCTTGACATAAACAACAAAAGCAAAGCCAAAAGTCCCAAAATGATTGTTTATAAATGTTTGTTTTCATTTAAAAGGAGTTGAGTATAAATTGTTAATGGTCACAGTCAATCTTTCTTTGTAGTACAAGGTATGCAGGCTGCGTTCCCGGCACCTGGTTCCCGGCGCGGGGTCTCTTGTTTTGTTTCACCCAGCTCCCAGTGCCCAAAATAATTACACAGAAACTGTATTTATTTAATTACTGTCTGGCCCATTAGTTCTAGCCTCTTATTGGCTAACTCTCACATCTTGATTAACCCATTTCCATTAATGTGTATTGTTACTTGACTGTGGTTTACCGGCATGAGTCTAAGTAACGTTCGTCTTGGTCAGGAGAATCATGGCGTCTGTCACACTTCCTTCTCTCCCCCAGTATTTTGTTCTGTCTACTACACCCACCTAAGGGCTGTCCTATCAAAAGGCCAAGGCAGTCTCTTTATTTAACCAATGAAAGCAATACACAAACGGAAGACCCTCCTACACCATTTCTTTTTAAAAAAAAATGGGGCTATGATATAGAAATAAATACATTGGTATGGACTTTGGAGTATTGATACAAATTTAAGGTCAATTTTGTTACACTATTTCTACTTTTGTTTAAGGTATTATGTTTATGCAGACCATTTAAAAATGTAATGTATGATTAAGAAATACAAGTTAATACATAGTCATCTATAATAATCAAACTTTTATTCATGTTAAGTTTTCTAGATGTACAGAGATATTGCCTCACCCAGCCTTCATGCAGGGGAGGAGCTTGGTCCTGCCTCATCTTGATGTGCCATGCTTTGTTGACTCCCATGGGAGACCTGCCTCTTTCTGAATGGAGGAGGAAAGAATGAGGTGGGTGTAGATGGGAGGTGGGAGAAGGGAATGGGAAGAGAGAAGGGAGCGGAAACTGTGGTCAGTATGTAAAATAAATGAAAACAATATAAAATAAAATAAAGGCCAATTATGAACTAGAGTGGGAATGTAGGGTCCTGGGCACAGACAGTCACAATGGGAGGCCACAGGCACAGGCAGACTCCTCCATTTTGCCCACCAGGAACTGACTGAACCCCCAAGCATTGGGGAGAGACTGGTTTGGAGGAAGGAAGCATGGTCATTGCCGTTCTCTAGGTAGTAGAGTTTAATGCCCCCCTCCTCACGAGGGGGCATTCAACTGGTTTCCAAGGAACAGAGGAAGGGAAATCGCAAGCCTACAGTGGAGAAAACTTGGCAATGATCAAACTCACCATGACCAATGTAGATGTGATGGTTTGATGCTACAGCAAGGTCACTCCACCTTGGTGACATTTATCCCCAAGTAGATAACCCTACTCTCATCATAAGAAAACATAAGGCAAACCCAGGCTGAGGGTAACACAGAGTACCTTGCTAGGACTCTATTATAAGGTTTGAAGGTCATGACAAAGGAAGATCAGATTGTGGAAGCATGGTGACTACATGCAGGTAGGATCTTGGCTGGGAATTGGAACAGAACACCGACGTTAAGGAAAGGTTTGTGGCATGTGAGTAATGCCAGCAGCTTACTTGCTGGTGATTTCCTGATGTTGATTTCTTTTTTTTAATTTTTATTTATTATGTATATAGTGTTCTGGGTACCAGATCTCATTATAGATGGGTGTGAGCCATCATGTGGTTGCTGGGAATTGAACTCAGGACCTCTAGAACAGCAGTCAGTTCTCTTAACCTCTGAGCCATCTCTCCAGCCCCATGATGTTGATTTCTTAATTTTGACACGTGCACAAGGATTATGCATGATGCTAACCTAAGGAGAACATGGATGAAGGATACATGAGGACTCTTTGAATTACTTTTGCAACTTTTATGAAAGTTCAAAATTGTTCTCAAAAAGTTAAAACGGAAGCAAAATTTTGTGGTTATCGGGAACTGTGTATGGATGTGAGGAGGGTTTGATCCTAAAGGTGAAAGGATGGGATGATGTTGAAGAGATAAAAATGTTCTGTGTGGCCCAGATTAGTTTGTCAGAGTTATCATATTGTATCCTTAAAGACGAATGTTTATGCACAAATTGATACACCTGAAATTATATGCCAATAAACCTGACTCTTAAACTGTTGTGTGTCAGATGTCAGGGGAGGCGGTCATGGGCCAAATGCTTGCCTTGCAGACATGAGGGCCGGAATTTGGGCTTCAGCATGTGCTACGCTCCCATGAAAAGATGGGGGGGGGTAGAGGTAGGAGAATCCATGGAAGGTTGCAGGCCAGCTTATGCATCTATGCATGCTCATGTCACGGCTTGCGTTTGTTGGCACTGACCAAATACACAAAGATAAAACTGTCACATATATATTAACAGAGAATAGAAATGAAGGCCCTACTGATGCAATCACCAAGCCCTTGTCCTTCCTCTGCCAACAATACTTCAACAGAGACAAGAATCAGATTTATCTCAAATTGGTTCTTTAACAAAATGCAAAATATGAGAGATGACCAAATATTCATACTTAGTGATTAAGGAGGGATATTTCTAGAATTCTCAGCAGTTTTGGCCTAGCATACAGAGCAGGGGAACTCACATTACCACAGAGACTCAGGGAGTAAGGTGGGCCAGCTTCACCTTGACACCAGATGGTTTGAAGTCTTCAGGAAACTTCTCCCGTGCGTTCCACTTTAAAAATGTAACACTGTAAAAAGCCCAGCATCACCCCCAATGCCTACCTATATCAACCCATATGCCTATGTGGAGAGCTGACTCATTTGGGGGAATGTGGAATTAGTATTTATTAGTCTAGGGTTCTCAAAGAGGAGAAGTAATAAGATAGACAAGTGAATAAAAGATGGTAGACAGATAGTTAGATAAATGACAGACCATTAGATAGGTGATAGATAGATAGATAGACAGACCGACAGATAGATAGATAGATAGATAGATAGATAGATAGATAGATAGATAGATCGATATCTGTCTGTCTTATGGAATAAGAGGAAAGAGAGTGAGAGAGATGGATGGATGATGGATGGATGGATGGATGAATGATGGATGGATGGATGGATGAGGGAGCAGCTACTAGGGAGACTGACTCACACATTATGGAGGTCACCTTCAAGCTGGAACCCCTAGTGTGCATCTAGCCTGTTCCAGCCCAAGTCTCAGGCCGCAGAGCAAAGGAAGCTGGTGGTTTAGCTCTTAGTTTAAGGTTGACAACCTGAGAACCTAGGAATCCATTAGTTAAGTTCCCTAAATATGCAGTTCAGGGATGGGGAGGAAGAAGAGATCCCGGTGTGGGAGGTAAATAAGACAGTTTTGAGTTCATTCTCCTTGGGCTGGAGCTGCCTGGATGGTGACCGGCAAAATGAGGGTGGGTCTTCACCTGGTCTTTCAGACTCACACACTACTCTGCTCAGGAAAAACTCTCACAGATGCTCTCAAAATGATGCTGTTCTAGGTAGTCCTTAAAACAGGCCGGTTTTCACCTAATTTTGACCACCACAGAGGCCCTGGCAACACACTAATGCTATATCATGATTTATTTAATTTGTCTCTTATTGGCACCTACAGTGTTTCTAGGATTTTGCCCTAGGTAAATTCCTGCAAGCATACTCCTTTGGGGAAGGAATGTGGCTGTTGTTTATTTTGACAGATATTACAAAATTGTTCTTTCTAGTCAGAGTAGTGAAGTTTACTTTCCACTTCTACACCTGACAGTGGTTTTACTCTTGGGTGCAGGAAAACACCAGCGAGGTGAGTAATGGGCGTCACCCTATGGATGTATGAAAGTCACACTGTTTCTTTTCTCTCATCTGTCTGCTCCTGTCTCTAGTACATTTTTTTCTACTGCTGATTTTTGGCTTCTTGGTTGCAGGAATGCTTCATCTATTATCCCCTAGTGCCGTCTCTCATATTGTCTGTTTTCTGTGGTATTTATCTTTTAACTGTATTCATTTGGGCCCCTTTAGAAAATTTTTATTTTCATATGATAAAACTTATCATTAGTTTCTGATATAGAGTATGGATTTGGGATTGCTTCTGGCAAGGCGTTGTCGACTTCCCAGTGATCTTGACTGCTTTCTTTCATTCTTTTACATTTTAAATGGAATTTATTATGTTTAAAACAGTGGGGACAGGCTTCCAATTTCTCCTCTTCCTTATAGCAGGTCGGGTATCACACGAGTGAGTGATCCCTCCATGTCCCTCTGTATAGGAATGGGGACAGGCCATTTGGTGAACTAAAGGGACACCAGAGGGACCTTCAAATCTTCCTTTGCCACAGTTCTTACCTCTAAACACAGCCTTCCTGCAACGTGAGCAGTAGGAACCCAGGCCTTCAGGTGAGAACTTCAAGAAAGCAGTTCAGCCCATTCCCCACAACCCCAGTGGACCAGCCTGAGCACCCAAGACCTTGTCACGCCAGTAAAGAAGCTGTAGGGGTGTGTTCTCCTTTAAAAGATGCTGTACAAAGTTTCTAAACACTGTTTATCCAGGCAACAAACCCTTCTCTGGGTGTTCCACTAGAGGGCGCTTCAGCTATGCATATTTGCATACGGGTAAGTAAACAAGACGTGAGTTTTGTGAGTGGGCTGTACACACATGCCAAACAGCTGGCTTTTCCATGAACCTTCTGTGCCGTAGACCTATACCCAGCCTCCCTTTCTCCTCATTGCTTCCTTGCTTATCAGTGGGCTGCCCCAATATCCTTCCTCTCTCAAAACCTAAGGGCGTGGAGACTAGAGATCTAGCAGGATGGGAGCCACTAGCAATGCTGGGAAGGGGACTTATGAGTTAGATCTGTGCCTTGCTCTCTCTCCCTAGATGATGTTTTTGGAGAAGCCTTGGGTTTCTCCAAGGATTCCTCTGAAACACAAGGAAGCAATGGTTAAATCTCAATGAAAAGTCTCATACAGTGAGGGGCTCACAGTTCTGAAGTTCTTACGTGTAGTGCAGTCAGATGGAGCTGTAAACAACTAATGCTGCTAGAAGTGACCAAGTGTCCCTGGGCTGTGGGAAGTAGGATGGAGGGATGGGAGTTGCTAAGTCAACCACTGTAACTACGAACCATGGGAGAGAAACTATGGGATTCATATTTTGAAGAGATTCTTTTGAGCAAAAGAATTTGCAGTAATGAGTTAAAAAATTGGT
Organism: Ondatra zibethicus; assembly: GCA_004026605.1. NCBI lineage: Eukaryota > Metazoa > Chordata > Mammalia > Rodentia > Cricetidae > Ondatra > Ondatra zibethicus. The sequence goes on along the minus strand of PVIU01012421.1, from coordinate 33,727 downwards.
TTTTGTCCAGAAATTCCAAGTAGAATAAATAACAATACAATAAATTAGGAACTTGGTAATAAGAGCCTGAACTAGATGGGATGGTGATGGGTACCGTCTTACAATATTTGAGCTAAAGATAAAGCATAAATCTAATGTGATACTGAGTGGCATTGTTATAACATTTCTATGACTATTAGAAGCACTGAGAAGACAGCTACAGAACTTCTGTTGTTTGGGGATAGGAACGATGCATACACTTTCATTTCTAAGCTTCCCAGGTGCTTCCATTCCAAAGTCAAGTTCAGAAGGCATGGCCTAGATCTATGGTTCTTAAAGCTAAGCAAACGCCAGAATCACCCGAAGGGCTCTTTTTTTTTTTCATACATTGTTTTGTTTTATTTTTTCCATTCAAGAACATAATTAAAGAAATAAAATTTTTACCTTTCTTCCGAAGGGCTCTTGAGCAGACAGCTGAGCCATACCCCAGAGTTTATGCTTCAAGAATTCTGGGATGGGGGCCCAACTGAGGTCTGGAAATGTGGTTAGTCTTAATTCAGATGCATGTTAAGTGGCTTGAACAGATTCAAAAGCTGTGTAGACCAACTTTGTGAAATCATTTCAATATTCTTTATTTATTACATGCTAAAATGATGGTATGCTGAATCTAGTGGGCTATAATGCTTTCTTGTTGGAACTGCCAGTCCACAAATAATGACATGGAGACTTACTGTTAATTATGAAACCTTGGCCTTAGTTTAGGCTTTTGTTCTAACTAGCTCTTATAATCTAATTAACCTGTTTCTATTTATCTACATTGTATTAAATGGTTTGCTGACCTTTCCTCTCCATCCTGTGTGTCTGTTTTGCAACCTGTTGGTGTCTCCTGCTCACCTAGATTCATCCCTGACTTCCTCTCTCTCTGCTGGAAACCCCGCCTATCCTCTCTGGCCTCGCCGTTGGCCTTCAGCTCTTTATTACACCAATCATAGCAATGCATCTTCACACAGTGTACAAATAGCCCACAGCAGTGAGCTAAACAAAATACATTGCTAACGTTTATTTCATCTAGTTATTTTTGCTTTCTAAAAATGTAAGCACAGAGATTGTAAATTACACAGGGTTCGCACTGTATTTCTATTGAACTCCACTAGCTCATTGACTGACTTTGTGGTGCTGAGGGTGGGAACCATGGAAGGCATGAACTCTGTTGCAGCTCTAGACTCTCAGCTTCCATACTGGCTCAGAACAGCAGATATATATCTGCATGAGAAATACCTGGACAACTCTGTGTGTTTACTTGTCTCTGTGTGTTTGTTGAGGTAGGTGGGATATGCATGTCTGTGCACATGCATACATGCATGGAGGTCAGAGGTTCATATTGGGGGTTTCCTTGATCTCTCTCTCTCTCTCTCTCTCTCTCTCTCTCTCTCTCTCTCTCCAGTCTCTCACAGAATTTAGAGATTAATTCGGCAAGACTGGCCACTAAGCTCTGAGGCTCTACCTACCTCTGCTTCCCCAGTGCCCGACTGGCACAGGGGCTGGGACTCTGAGCCCAGGTACTCTTGTGTTGAAGCAGGCTTTCCTGGACAAATTGTTAAAGACACAGATTTCCTGGCAAGGACTCACTACTCAGACTACTCCGTGGGTTAAAGAATCTACATAGTAAACAGCCTCCCTGGTGAACTTGAAACTCTAAAGTCTTACCTGATGAGCAAAGAAAGAAAAGAATGGGAAAATCAAAGGTTTTCATTTAGGATCTGATGCAATCATAAGGTCGAGATATGGGGGGAAATTATCCAAATTGTGGCACTTTGCCATAGTTAGCATTTTCTATTGAAAGTCAGATGTTTCATTATCAAAGTCTCTCTGACCTTTTCCTAGCCCAGCTTCACTCTAAGCTCAGATAGACAGAAAGACAGACAGACCTACAGACAGAGAAGCCCTAGGTCCCTATCTCCCTGCAGGCTGGATCCTCCCAATTAACTGACAGGAAAGTAGTTCAGCATCACACACCATGCTCAGAGTGCAGGCCGCCTCTCCTGCTCCCTAGGCCCATTCCTCCTCTCTAAAATATTCACTCTTCCTTTAAATTCACCTACAGTGCCCACATAGATCTTCCCTATGGAGAAGGGTCAATAAACTTTTAAATTTCATTGAGTTACTGATACCAGGAACCCACTTTTCCTATGACGCCCTTGTGCATGAGATAAAGTTGTGTGTCTCTCCTGACCTCTTAATTTACTATCAGTTTACTCCAGCAGATGCGGGTATCACACCTGAAGAGGTGGAAAGACAGACATCCTTCTCTGCCGCATGACCTGGCACATTATAGACGGTAAACCAAGGAAACAGGAGGGAGCGAGGGAGGGAGAGGGATCATCAAGGCTCCATCATCTTTATTGTCCCGGTTAATTAATTTATAAAATCAGGAATTTGAGACATTGGTCTTGTTCTTTGAATGAACCATAGCAGAATCACTTGGAAGTTCATTAGAAAGGTGCATCTTAGGCCCCATCTCAGATCTTCTAGAAACAGAAGCCCAGACAAACCCTTCCTTCTCTAAATCACGTGATCCTGATGTTTATCGCAGCGTCAGGAAAGCAAGCAACACACACAGCTACCCCTCTGCGATGGGCCGACAGCTCTTGGGCTAGGAGTCTAAATACAGTTCCCCCCTTTACCTAGTTTTGCTAGGAATTTTTGCAGTACCCAAAATGAGCATAAACAGACACGAGTGCTTCATTGCTGTTGCCAAATCGCTTCACATCTGAGCTCCCCTACCGCTGTGACTTCGCCTCGTGTGGTAGAGCCAGAAATTCCTCATAAGCAAAGTTAAACCCTTTTGGTTTACAGCCATGACGTTGATAGACTAGAGCCCTTGCCCACATGCAAAGGTTTCGGAGTCGGAACACAGGCTCAGGTCAACTCAGGAGCCTTTTGAGAGCCAACCCTAAAGAAAGGATTCACTGGAGAACTCAGGCCTGGCCTGACTTCTATTAACAAAACAGAAATCAATTTGCCTCAGTTGAGGGGTCAGGGCCCATTGAGGTTCACTGGCCATTGCTTCCAAATAATTCTAGGACAAAGTGAATTCTGCCACTGGTTCAGTTAACCTGTCACCTACACATATATTATGCTGACATGCTCTCTCCCTCACTTTAAGGAACTCTTGCAAGAAGACCAATATGCACAGGCACACTTATGTCTGCCGATGACAGCTGCACACAGCCCTTCCTTAGTCAAGGTCCAACGTCCGCGACCGCTCTCACCCATTCCACTGTAGTGGCTGGGGGCTGACATGATCCCCCTATCTGCACACAGAAGAACCACAGCAGAGAGAACACCCTGCATCTCTGCTGCCACATTACACCCAGGCTGTCCAGGCTTTGAGGGCTCACTTGTTGGACAGACAAGGGGAGCTTTCTTTGCACTCCTCTTGAGAGCTGCTGGTATCAACTCTGCTCACGCTTCCTTAACAAAACAACTCATACTGTGTGCCTTCAACACCAGGAATTCATTTCCTTCCATTCACAGAGACTAGAAAGTTTTAGATCAATGGGCAAATTCAGTTCTCAGTAAAGGCTCTCTTCCTCGAATGCAGACAGCTTATTTCTCCTTGTACCCCCTGCAGTAGAGAGAAATGTAGTGAGCCCTCTTGAGTCTCTTTCCATAAGGATTCCAATATTGTACCATCTGGGTCCATATGCCCTCACCTCGTCATAGTTACCTCCTTATAGTGTTATCTTCAAATACACAAGGATCCAAGCTGGAGGAGAGGCATATGACACCCCCACCCCATAGCGGCAAACAAGCCAGGAGGGATGATTTGAAAGCCCCCGGGGCTTGGTGGGTGCAATTATTCTTCTGCTCTGCTGGAGGGAGGTAGAAAAGCAGGAGGTAGAAACACCCGCTGTAAAGACAATGCTGGTCCTGAATTAGGTGAGAGGAATGAAGCCCTCAGTTGGTTCTATTCCTCAGGATAAAATGCCCATCACGCAGAAAGGGAGAAAAGAGCGGCTATCACTTCATCCTATCCAGAACAAAAAGGATGAACGGGGAAAAAGCAGCCTTCTAACTCAGGCACAAATTGGGTTGCCTTAATTGTCTGTGTGGCCGCGGTGGCACAGTCATGGCTCGGCATTTACTGCGAGTATTAAAGTGTATTGGATCTCTGTTGGGGCTTAATGACAACAGGAACCATCCCAATTTGGAAGGCAATTATTTATCTGGTGACCTTTTACAAAGTGGTGAGTGTTTCTTCAGGATTTTTTTTTTTACAGTGACTGACTTACTTCTCTCCCCTCCCCTAATCAATTGTTGCTATCTAAATGCCATGAAACTCAAAACTGAAATTAAACCTGCGGTGCAAGCCATAACACTCGGGCAGCCTAGAGGAGACTGTGGGTCCCTCCCATGTAGTATCAGCACGCCATTATGACACGCATTAAGAGAGACAGTATGGGACTGAAGGTCTAAGGGACTGCCATGAGGGCAATACTGCCCAACAGTGCACACTGTCAAGCAGGAGAGTTTGTGTGAGAGGGTTCATGCCAGTTTCTCCAGTGCAGCATAGCCTTAGATGCTGACCTGAGTGGGGACTTCTTTGGTGGCTGATTCCTCAATGTCCGCACCGCTCAGCTATGAGGTACCAGGAAATTCCTTTACAACTGTACAGGTCTGAAGCTGACCAAATGGGTTCCCGAACCAGCCTGTCACAACGCACAGACTGTCCAGGGCCCTGGGCTTGGGATACCTCGAATTTCTAAGCACACGTGTTTGGTGGGGCTGCATGCACATCTCTGTCTTTACTACTGGTCTCAGAAACATCAGAAAGAAGGCTCTGCTCCCACGTGAGTGAATGAGAATGCTGTGGGCCAGAGTGTTTGCCATGTAGGTTTCTTTGTTGTTTAGTTACAGCAAGGCTGGCAGAACAGAAGAAAGCTACTGTTGTCTGACTTCTGGGGAAACACAAACAAGCAGAGATTCTTCCCAGACAGGACACCAATGGCAGACCAAAGAAATGATTCTGTCAGTGGTCTAACGGTTATGCCCAAGTTGAAACCCCCAGAGAAACCACCACCAGGATCCAGTCAAGTCCAGAATGCAAAAGCAAGGTTTATACAGCACGCTCTCCGACCACTACTAGACACAGCACAGTAGGGAAGAGACCCCCTCTCATCATTTGGGGTTGACATATATAGGCAAAAACTGTAAGCCAGGTTTACTCAGGGTCAAGGGGGTTAGTTTGTTGAGTACAGGGTATGGACTACTTCTGTATACCCTCTTCCTCCTTTAAGCGGCTACCTCTGCTTCTGTGTATGCCCTTCGTTCTCCCCCCAAGCAGTTATTTTTGCTCCTGTCTAGACCACAAGGCTAGGCGGCTAGCTGCCAAGAACAGTTGGTTTTTTCCTGCTTACTCCTATGATGTTGCAAAAGGCTCAAAGCATGTGTCTTAACCAGCTCCTAATCAAGTAAAGCTTTTTAAAGTTTTTCATATCCTTACATAACTTGGTGAATCAGTGAGTTTACTGAGGTCAACTACATGAGCAACAAGTGACCGCTGGGAGCTGCTTCACCAAAGCATCCAGCCCAACATGGGTATTGAGGCAGGAAATTTGTATGCTTGGGAGAGTCTCTTCTCAAAAATCATCTACTGTTTATGTAGACATGGAGACAGTAGGGCAGATCTTGTAACTTTCTGAGCTTCCTAATCTTGTAAATTTCACAGGCTTCCTGAGTCTTGTAAGTTTCACTGGCTTCTTAAGCCTTGTAAGTTTCACTGGCTTCCTGAGTCTTGGGAGACTCCCTCTTCTCTCCAAAATGGGATATTTCAATTCAGAGGAAATACCTACAGAACTGCTATTGAGATAGCTTTTTACAGTCCCAAGAGGATGTTGTATACCCTGTAGGAGTCACTCAGGGACACACCACAATGGATTAGGAGGTTGGGGCACAAGGGAAAACCCAGGCAAGAGCTTTCGTTGTGGCTTTTAAAGGAAGGGATGGCTGAAGTAGGGTAGGTGGAACAGGGAGAGGCTAGTCTGAGCGCTCTCAGCAGTCTGAGGGCTGTCTTTAGTCATCTGACACCTGGCAATGGGCGATTAGAATTGGGGGACAGTGAGTCAGAGTCCAGTAAAAGCCTAATTGTAGGGAACCTTGAAGTTGGCTCAAGACACCCTAAGACCAAGTTCTCAGTATAAAGGAGATTTATTTACCCTAGAGAGACAGAAGGCAGGGAATAAGACAAAGACAGGAGATAGAGGATGAGGGAGAAGCAGAAGGGAACAAGAGAAAGAGAGAGGGAGTATTTGTCCCCGGGCGGGGGGGATGATGACAGAGGACTGTCTCTGGATATAGAGAAGACAGATGTGGTACATAGGAAAATGGCAGTTTATAAAGGTAAAGTGGGAAACCCTTGTTAGGATGAGGTGTTTAATTTTAATTAGGTGAACCAAAGAGGCTTTTGGTTGGTTGCTGCACTTCACTACTTCGATAGCTGGGCCTTGGTAATCAGTCTTGGAGGTGAAAATGGCCAAATAAGGGAATAGACCTTGGGGCTAGCTTTAGGAATGTAATCTAATGATTTTAGCAAGGTAGAGGGAACAGGGTGCAGGGTTTGCCAGAGCCACATGCTTGAGTGGGTTGGCATCCTTTCACTAATAAATAAGGTGGTCGGAGTGTGGCCCCAGGCACCAAGATACCAGAAACACATGGTCCACATACAAAATGAAGAGCTTGCTTGTGTTCCAGAACAAAAACCATAGGTCTGTCTTGGGAAAGAGACACCAATCGTCTTCCTTTTTATATTTATGAAGGAAATTGAAGTCCAAAGATCCCAAATGACCATACAAGGTCACCAAGTATTGTGACTTCTTCTCTTCTGGTCTCTTCCTATACCATCCTGGTTTGTCCACTGCTTTCCAGTCTTGCAGCCCCAGGCCTCCCTAGACCTTTGGCAGACACATGCACTTACAGGAGCCATGCCAATTCTTTCCCCCAGTGTCTTTGACATAAGCTCTGACTGTTTCGTTTTTGTTTCTCGTGGAGCCCTAATGTGGAGCTGTCCCTTCTAAATAGATGATCCTCCTGACAACAGAGTCTCGGAGTCCTTCCCAAGTTCATTGCCAGGGCCTCATGTAATGTGGTCTCAACTCTGTAACTTTTCCTTTGATTACGCCATGGTTCCCGGCAGCTAGAAACTTCTTTATGTACCAAGTGAGAGAAGAGTGCTTTGACTGTTACAATGTATAGGTTTTGTACCACATGGTACATTACAGGGATGCAGGGATGCTGCTCAAGCCGCTTTCTTCTGTCTGTGTGCTGTGGAGGGACTCAGTACGCAGATGTCAGCATCCTATCCTAGGACCCCCGAATAACCCAGATGCCCCAGCTCCTCTCCCCAAGACATTCAGATCCCATTGAGCCAGGGTGGGGTCCAGAAATAGAAAAACAAAACAAACAAAAACTGTTAATGTTCCTCAAAGATCCTGCAAAGTCAGGAATGAAAATCAGTGAGCTAGAAGATGAGGGCGAATAACAAAACCAACAACATGGTCGGAAAGGTGACACCTGAGAGTCGCCTACAAGGAGGATGGGTCCAAAGGTGATGCAGAAACTTCAGTCGGAAGGTCCAGTTTCATACAAGGTCCTCTGGTATCCAGCCTCAAGTGGGGATAAAAGATTTACCTCACACTCTCCTGCAAAATTGCCCAGGGGCTCTACATGGCCTGAGAATGAAATAAAATCCAAAGCCTGATTGTACTGGTTACTGTTGTCATATAACAGATCACTCCCAGATTTTAACCCTTTGATCACTCTTTGGATTCAGTGAGTCAGGAATTGAGACAGAACACAGTGGGACAGCTTGTCTGTGCTTAGGCATCTGGGGTCTCAGCCGTGAACTCTCAAGAGTCAGAGATGGCTTGACAGCGAGTGGCTGGGATCATCTGGAAGCATTATTAATTTTATGTCGGGAGGTTGATGTAGCTGTCAACCTCAGCTGAGGCTGTTGACTTGTGGAACCTTGGCTTATAGCCCGAGCAAGCTAAGCATGTCAACCCAGGCTAGTCGGTTGGAACTGGCTGCTTAGCACAGCAGGTATTGAGAGGACAAGGCAGAGATGGTGTTGGCGTGTTTCAACTAGCTTCAGCAGTTGTATATATCACTTCGGTGTACCCTGCCTGTAATGTCCGTCCGAGCCCTGATGAGGAAATAGGACCCCATCTAGATGGGAAAATGCCATGCAAACTCATAGTGTCAAGGACAGGTCCTACAGGGGGATGGGGCACTGGTGCTAAATTTGGACCATCCAGTGTGCTACAGCGGCAGCAGCTTGTTGCCTTGCGTCTGGTCAGGCTGAAGGGTGTTCTTTTTCCAGAGGAGGAAACACAGTTCCACATCCGTGTTTCTTCATGTCTTCCCTTAGAATGTCCCTCTCCATTCTCACCCCAGTTCCCACCTACCTTGTAAGGTTTGGCTCAAGCACTGCCTTGTCGCGGTGGTTGTTCCTGGTGATCCTGTTGTCTCTCTGTGTGGCCATGCCTCTCTGACACCTCAGATGTAGACTAAGTACTGTTGTGCGCTGTTTGGTGAGTCATGGCTCTTTCTTCCCTGATACTCAAGTTTTTCTCCAAGGCATGGGATCTTTGCTTTTTGTGTCCCAACACTGAAGAGCAGCATTTATTACAAGGTCATTATTACTATGAGATATACACACTTACAAACTTGAGTTGAAAAATTATACTTGCTTACTAGGCTTGGAATAGCTCCTCAGTATCTAAGAAGTTGGAGAATCAACCCACTTGGGACAGAGAGAGTAGTTGCTTTGTGCCACAGTAAGACGTGGGTGGACCTTAACCCTAGGCAGCCATTTAAATCTCTCTTGGCTTCTCATTCCAGCTATAAAAACACCTCCCTGAGGTGTTGATAAATGGATTTATTAATGTTGTAAGGTGTGTGGAAGACTGAAGGAGCTGTTTATGAGCTAAATTTTATTATTAATAATGCTATGAGATTGATTATTCATTTCCATAGCACTTCTATTCAGTCTCTGCAAAACTGGAAATTGGTTGTGCTAAATTGGCTTACCTGCTCCATTTGGCCCTGTCAGGAAAATCAATGAGACATACATGGCTATTCCCCTGTGTGTATAGCCATTTCCAAGGTTAGACAGTCATCAATATTTATTGTAAGTGGTTATGGATAAAATGGATGAATAGTTAATAGATGAGGGCATTTAGATGTTATTAAATGTACTTGCTCAAGCAAATTTGAGGCTATATTTGGGCTTTAACCTTAAAGCAGAAAAATCCATATTTTTAAATTGGATACATGGACGTACTTGACAGACTGTCCCTGGAAAGGTTTCAGAATCTGAAGGCAGAGACAACTTTTGAATGGCAGGAGCTATATTTTATACCCAGCTGGAAGTTCAGACAATGTGAAAACGACTCTTAACAGAGTTCCGGGTTTGACTGAGAACAGCATTCTAAGGCCAATAAAGGAAATTCCCAATTTAGCACCACACAGGCTTCTATGGGCTCTGGATGCCCCATATGAGGACTGGTGACAATTTTTACAAGAAGAAACAGTGGTACCTAAATAGTCTGAAGGAGTAGACTCTCACTTCAAAGGCACCAGAAGACCACGCAGCAGAGGCTGCGGAAAGGGTGGGGAGAAGTGGAGATGCGCGGGCTCGAATCCAGTCAGCTGCTGACCTGCCCCACAGCCCGAGGAAATACATTCATTTCTGCAGTCCCATAATTTCCTCATCTGCCAAAGCAACTGGAGATCTCTGCTGTCTGTTTTAGTCTTCTGTCTCTCTGGTAAATACCTACAATAAACAACTGACAAAGAGGAAAGTGTCATTTTGGTCTCATTTTGGGAAGTTTCAGTCCATCTTGGTTGCCCCTGTTCTGAGCCCCAATATGAGGCAGAGAAACTCACAGTGGAGCAAGATGTTCATTCCATGGCTGCAGGGAAGCAAAGGGGGAGGGGGGATAAAGAGGCTGGGACTCTACTAGCCTATTTTAGGCATTCCCAGCTATGTTAGCCACCTATGGCTAAGTTTCTAAAGATGCTGCTCCCTTCTAACAGTGCCATAGACTGGGTACTGATGCTTTACTCCATGGACATTTGACTCCTACCCAAACCACAACAATTTCATTTATGGAGTTCCCTTTCAAAATGTGTAGATGCTATGATAAACTTAGTGTATCAAGGCTCCACATTTCTCCACCCTACCTGATTTCTCTACCTTCAGACCTACTAGGTGAAAAGCCCCAGACTCTGGGCTCCTGTTTGATCCTTTTATAGGATCCAGATAACCCCTAGCTCCTAGATCTGACCCAACTGGGTCCAGAGACTTTGACCCCTTTCAATACTTCTGGATTCAGAGCACCAAACTGTAGAATTAAAAAATCTTTTCTGAACTGGGTGGTGGTGGCACATGCCTGTAATCTCAGCCCTCGGGAGGCAGCGGCTGGTGGATCCCTGTGAGTTTGAGGCCAGCCTGGTCTGCAAAGCAAGTTCCAGACAGGTCATTACACAGAGAAACCCTGTCTCAAAAACCAAATAAAAAAAAAAAAACAATGAAAGAAACAAAAGAAAAAATGTCTCTCTGTAAAGGGGCCGGCCAGATAATGAACATTCTAGAAAGCCTGTGTTGCAACTACTTAACTCTGCCCATGAAAGAAATGGCCAGAAGTATCCAAAGCTGAATGACTGTGCTCCACCAAAGCTCATCAATGTAAATCTGATTCTTAAAAAAATTTCATATCTCACAAAAATATTATCCTCCTATGGGTTTCTTCCCAATCAGGTAAAATCAGGAGAGCCGTCACATTGTGCCTGAGAGGAGCAGCTGTCCTGAAGCTATACTTACTTCCCTTTAGCTCCACCTGTGGTTTTCATAGCAAAGGAGCTGAGACAGGACACACCCTGCAGGGCCGGTTCCATCTACTTCTCTACATAGTCTGCTCCATAGACAGCCTCTTGCTCCATCCTTTCATGAAGGTCGAAACAGAAGCAGCATCTCAGAGAAAAACACTTTACTGGGGAGTGCGTCATCTCACAAGTCTTGTGTCTTGCTCCTTAGGTGTCTAACCACAGTGAGCTCCCCTAGAACAGTGCAGATAGCATGAGCTGTGTCCTCTGTGTTGGCCAGGTCTGTCCAGAGAAACAAAAGCCACCATCTTACAAATTTAACGCAAGGAACTGAATCTCACAATGATGGATGCCGAGTCCCATAATGTTCTGTAGAGTAGATGGTCTATGTTCCAGTCTTAGGCACAAGGAGAGCAATGCCTCAGGTAGGTAGGTGAGGTCCCTGTGTATCACGTTTGTGCTGTTCAGCCTTTCTTTTGTTCGGATGGTGCCCACCCGCATTAGGGAAGGCAGTTTGCTTTACTCAGTCTATGGATTCAGTGCTACTCCCTCTCACAGACACCCCCAGAAAAATGTTTGACTGTGTGTTTAGGCAGACCATCCTTAATCAATGTCACATGTAAAAGTAGATGCTATATGGTCCTAGCAGCACGGGGACCCTGTCTGGATTACCTTCCCTTCAGTCTTACCTAATATAAACCCGATCGAGATGAGCTGTCTGGCAACCACACTGAAATGGGTGATAGCCATTGACTGGTCATTGCTGAGTTCATTCCCAGGCATGAACAAAGAGCTGAAAGACAGAAGACCAAGCTATAGAGAAGGGGGAAATAACAGCATTATACATTTGGGATTGAAGAAGCCTAAGGCTGGGTGTCCACTAAACAGATGCTGGCTTGAGTGTTTTATAGGTCCCCATCTCCTATGCCCCTCTTTCCTACTGTTTCTTCTTGCAGTGTCTTCTGGAAGCAAGAAGCAGCCACCTCAGAGAGCCTGTTTTCTCATTCCTTGTCTACCTATGTCCCCTTAACTCTGCCTCAATGGGACCTACTAAGGTACTTGTATGTCTGTCCCCTTCCTCTAAATAACAACCACGTATCTTTTTTCACCTACCCACAAACCCCTGGCACTGCCATTAGCTGAGGAATGAGAAAACAGGACGAGTGCTGAGAAAACGGAGGTTCCAGAGGAGAATTGCCAGAGTTCCCAGCGCTCGTCCTCCGCTCACCAGCATCTGTCCATGCACTCTGCTTCCTCCCCAGTCCTGTAGATCTCCTCCTCCTCTACAGTCGCAGTTCACATGTGTCCTGACTTCAATCCTTGTCTTCTATTTAAGTGCATCGCTTTGTCAATTCTTGCTTATTTTGCTCTCGTGATGAATTCTCCTCTCTTCTAAGTTATTCCCAAATGCATATAAGTACAGTTTTCTTTTCCACCTTCAACACCTGTACACATCTGCCCACATACAACCATATATCTCTCAAACCATTAGCGCCTACGGCTACTTCTCAGTTTCTTTGCTTCTTTATAAAAAAAAGCCATTGGCAATATTGCCAGCGTCTTGCCTCCTAATCTCTCTTTAGCCTACTCAACCTTCACCACTCCTAGTCCGGGAGAATTACTAAATCACCCACATTGCTAGCTCCAGGGGGGCAGTGCCCCACTGGGACATGTGACATAGCTGCTCTCCCCATCTTCTGTGGCTAGGATGCATATGTTCTTGCTTTCCACCCACTTTGCATGTGACTCCTTCACTGGTCCTTTCTCCTATTTGGACATTGAACTCCCCCTCCTCCTTAGAACTCTTTCTGTATCTGTTGGCACTTTTGCTTAGCATTGCTTTGTTGTTTGTTTTTTATTTTTTTAAGTCACTGTTGGAAATAAAACCCAAAGCCTATGAAGGCACGTTAGGCAGGGACTCTACTACTGAGCTACAACTCTGTCAGCACTCACACTGTAAGCCTCTAGATCTTCTCTTTTTCCTGGCTCTAAATACTGTGAGCATGCTTACGACTCAAAAAAAAAGCCTGTAGCCTGAACCTCCTTTGTGGATTTATATGTTTAACTTTGAGTTGCCTGCTGCATGCCTACCCTTACATAATTCAGTAGCCACCGCATACTGAGTGAGGCTCAACTTAAAGCCTTCTGAATCTGCCCAGGACTTTCCACTGGCTTCTGCTAGTTTGCTGACAGCCCATGATATTCCTTAATATATGGGTCTCTTTCTTCATCTTTACATGCCGTTCTGCTAATGTGTCTGTCTAAATCACTTCATCCTATTTTAAAAGACATTGTTCCTATTAAATTAGAGGCCAGGCCTATTCTGGAATGTCTTCACATAAGTTCCTTATATCTGCAATAGATTCAATTTCCGAAAAGATCAGTGCTAGGGTTAGAACTTTATCTGTGACTCTTGGGAACACTTTCCATGCCTTCTTTCTCCTTTCACTTGACGCCAGCTCCAGCCTTCCAAAATCATTAGTAAATCCCATCTTTTTTTTTGGTGGGGGTGTCTCTACTCCTAAACCTGTCAGGATATTTTACTTTGCCTTTGAGATGAACTTCCCAACCATCTCTCACCAACCTCACTGCTGTGTCTGGTCTAGGCAGTTCTCACTTCCAGGCATCTGTAGCATCTCTTGTCTAGCTTTCTGGCTTCCTTTGCCACCATACTCTAGGGAGTAACTCTCACTGACTGAGTGGAAAGATAGATTCTCATGGAGCAGGAGCTAGACCATGCCAGTACTTTGCTCTGAATGCACTAAATGGTGTCACACCCACTTGGTGGGGAGCTGAACAGAGCCCCCCACTGTCTGGCCCCCTGTGATCACTTTGACCCCCAGTCACCTGCCCCACTCCCACTGACTGCCCTTTTCCTCAAACACTTCAGGAATTTTCTTCTCTGGAATATTTTTTCCCCATGTCTCATTTCTTCTCTCCTTTCCAGTGTTTGCTGGAACATTCCCTTCAAGTGAAGCTTTTCCAAAGCACAAAACTGCAATCTTTATTTGTTTTTTCTTCATGGCATTTATGGCAAAACTAGATAAGAAAGATTCGTGACTAATGTGTCTTGTTTTCAAGGACAATTAACCTTCTATGTGCACGTATTTGAAACAGCACCTACCTGGTGTGTCAACACCACAAGTAAGCAGATGCCAACAGATATACACATCAGATGGATTTCAGAATGTCATCATTTTTCTTCCTTTTGAAGTGAGCAAGCTCAGATCTGCCAAAATGTATGGCCATGAATTGGCAGCAGCCAATGTTGCAGGAGATCATAAATCTTGCTCAAGGGCAGTGTAGATGGCTCTGCAGACTCATCCAACATTCATGGAATCCCAGTTATTTTCAGCCTGGATGGTCTTACAGCCAGGGGAATTGAGACTTGGTCTCAAAAGAATTAAATTAATGTTTTCATACCCTGATCTTACAAACAATCAAATATTTGGAATGAATTTAATTGAAAAACATGGAACGCTTCTTTTTAGCATGCATTTCATTTAGCCTTTGGCATTGACAGGGTCCCTGAAATGCTAAACATCCCTCCCACCAAGGAGAAGGAAGGGATTCAGGGCTCTCTCCCCCGTGGCACTTCCTGCAAGGCCCTTTGCACTGCCTTGGCATTAGAGTCCGCTGTTGGCTGCTGGCTTCCCATTGGCCTGCTGTGCTGTGCTGTGCTGTGCTGTGCAGGGCCCAGTCTCACTTACCCAAGTTCTCCTGTGTTCACCTCTCTCACACACAGATGGCTTCCTCTCTCTCATCCTCAGGTGCCCTCTGTTACCCAGCAGGGTGCTTGGCTTTCCCTGTTTATATTTTGGGAGTTAAGAAGGACCTTTACTTAAAAGAGGGCATGGTGCCCTGCCCTGTTGGAAGTCCAAGGCCCATCCCCCTCCATCCCTGCCTAGGAAGGTGTGCATCCAAAAAGACTAGGTTCCCAAAAAGATAATACATGCAGAAGAGATAGGTCCTGGTGTCATTGTTGATGGCTTCTCGGTCCGCCCCCATTGGCCGCCACATTCAGAGAGTCTAGTTTGATCATATGCTCATTCAGTCCCAGTACAGCTGGATTTGGTGCACTCCCATTAGTTCAGGCACACTGTCTCAGGAGGTGGACCAGCCCCTCACGGCTTTTAAGGAAGAAGGGGGAGGGAGGAGGGGTGGGAGGTAGCGGGAGGGGACTGGGAGAAGGGGAAGAAATGTAAAAATTTTATTTATTTAATTATGTTTTTGAATGGAAAAAAATAAAAGAATACAAAAAACAAAAAAACTGTAAAATTTTAGGGAAAACTCAGTAATAAAAAAACTTCATGATCACGAAAAAAAAAGAAGGACCTTTCCAGTGGTTCTGTTTTAAGTGTTGTCTCCAAAGGCAGCTAGTCTCTGTCCTAGCCCCACCTTTTCAAACATTATGGTAGGATTTACTACCTAAAAGATAATGATAGAACCATAAAGGGTTTAAAGAATTTTCCCAGTGGCCCACAGCCTGCACCTAAGCTTTGAACCCCAGGCTGTTTGACTCTGGCTTTTTTCTTTTCACATTGTTCAGTGTGTGTGTGTGTCTCATACAGTCAATATTGTTATTATGATGGCATGTATTTTGGTCCATTTTCTGTTTCCATAATGATAATATTTGAGATTCAAAACTTTATCAAGAGAGTAAGTTCACTTGACTTGTGCTTCAGGAACTGAGGAACCCAAGAGCGTGGTGATGCCTTGGGACTGGCACCCGAGGCAGAAGTCAGAAGAACAAGCAGGAACACACAAAATGTGTGCAGTCCCAAAGCAGAGTCACTTCACAGCAACCCTCTCCAGGTCACTAGCTCCCTTCCTCTGAGAACCAAGCCACTAACAGGAGAGGTGACCATTCCTCTCCAGAACCACACCTTTCAACATCATGAGACCAGGGACCATATTTCAGCCTGTGTCTTGGAGGGGATGGTCCACAGCCACCCCACCCCTGCATCACACATGCTGCCCATTCTCTCCGGGATGCTCCCATCTCTGTCTCCGTAGCCTTTAATCCTTAGCTCAGTGCCCTCCTTCTGTTCTCTGCCTGCAGTTGCTTTTTGGAGTGACCCTTCCTCCCGCTGACAGTCTTATAACTTCATATACAGTTTCTAAGTGCCCGCCAAGCACACAGCTATCTTTCTTTTAGCCTCATCTTAGGTTTTACCTTGCCTTTGGGACCACTAGGCAGAAGAACTGGAGCATGGCCTGCCTTAGATTCAAGCCATCAGACAAAAATTGCTGCCTCGGTCAGCCAGCACCTTCCCATGCTCTCGGTGCGTTTCCACTTGCCTGCTCGATTTCACACCATCTGCTCCGCTAAGAGGCGGTTCTCAGTAGAGTTGTCACAAGCATTACAAAGCGTTAGCAACAGCTGGTTAAGCATATTTATGCCACAGTAGAAACACGAGGGTTGGATACAATAGTACAACATGGGCTTTTCTGGCAAGCAAGAGTAATGGGAGACAGATGTGCCGCACGATGCTTCTGGGCTAGACAGCGGCACGACCCAGGCAGATCTCGGAGCCAAGTACATCCAGCACAGTCATATAATAATAAAACTCAGTCCTGGGCACCACCCGGTCTGGAAAACAAGCTGGGCGACATACTCTGGGGCCTGGTTGAAATGATGGCTCTAGATGGGAGACATTCAGAAAGCCATGGAATTTGTCTGTGCCTCTGTTTCCTTGCCTAAAAAAAGGCTAAATATAAAAGCTACTTTATAGGGTTTTGATAGAATTTAAGTGAAGTTAAGAATACAAAGTTCTTCTTTGAAGCACACAAGAAAGAGAGCCCAACAAATATGCACAACCATCATTTTCATCTTTTTCACCATTAGAATCGTGGGACACAGGTGGGATGTGCCCGTGGAAGTTCCATTTTTATCTTCCCCACCATTAGAGCCATGGGACACAGGCGGGGCGTGCCCACTGAAGTTCCGCTTTCATCTTCTCCACTATTAGAGTCGTAGTACACAAGGAGGGATGTGCCCATTGAACTTCTGTGGCACTTGCTGTGGGAGAGAGGTTACAGAGCAGTGAAGAAGGCTTGACTCCTTTTCCTACCCGCGAGTTAGCTGGACTCCAGACCCTACATTGTGCACACAGTGAAGAGATCTAGAAAAGATCCTGTCCTTGTGAACACTTTGCTCCTGTGAAATGACAAGCAACCGAGGAAGAATCAAATGAAATACAAAAAAACAGCATATCAGAACAAGTGTGAGCCGGGTGGTCCAGCAGGTAAGGGTGTTTAGCCTGAAGTCTGAAGACCTGTGGTCAGTTTCCAGGACCCATAGGGTAGGAGAAAACCTGTTCCTGAAAGTTGTCCTCTGAGCCACACCCACTCCTCCACCCACCACAGCCACTGCAAAAATAAGGAAATGTAAAAAATGTCAAATGGATTAGGATATGACATACATTCCACAAATGGTCAATGGCTGCCCTGGCTAGGTAGTTTCATTTGGACCACCTTTGAATAGGTGGGAGACAGTGAGTAAAGGACCCAATACCCAGGCAGAAGGCACAGCGTGGCAAAAGCCTGCAGTTAGAAGGAGTTTGGGTCTAAGGCCTGGAGGATTAAGAAGGGAGTGGTTGCTAGATGGATTTAGAGGCAGAGAGAGGCCAGGTTAGATGGAGTTTTATAAACCAGGACAAGAGGCTTGAGTCTTATTACAGAGTTCCCTATGGAGGCCTTGGGGTGTGGTTAATCCTGATGTTCAGTCTTCATCTCTGATGAGAGTGGATTAAGAGACTCCTGGGAGATTACGGAGACCCACCTGGAAATGTGTCTGAGCGTGCCTTGCTGGAGAGTGCGGCTCTAATCAGTGGTTTGCTTAAAGGGATTTGACTATTGAGGGGCAGGGGAAACTATCGAAAGTGGGTCTAGTTGGAGAAACCAGGGGTGTCTTTGAAGGAAATATCCTCTGCTTCCTGGGTACCAAGAATTGATGGGCAAACACCTCCAGAAACATGACCTAAAATACATCCTTTCTTGCTTAAATTGCTCTCTCAGGTAAGTGGTCACAGCATGAAAAAGGCTGACTACTGCAATCCTCTAGTGACAAACTACTGTATATCTGGGAAATACAGGAAATAGCGGCTTTCAGAACATTGGATAAAAGGCAGAACAAACTAGTGATCTCTGAGAGTAAGGAACCCCACAGAGTGTGTCTGTTTGTCTCTGTGGCTGTGTGGGCTCTTCTGGAACACGGAGCGGGAATTGGAGCCAAAACCTGGCAAAGGAAACCTACTGAGCTGAGCAGTGGGGTGTGCAGATCCAGGGCTACTGGACTCACAGGGCAGTGTGCTGACATCCACCACTAAAGAGAAGGGTGGACATTAGATGGATCATTAAGCCAATAAGTGTTGGAAAGTGTGGTAGGAATGATGAGAGAAAGGGCCTTGATAACATAGGCCACTTCTGACATAGGCCACTTCTGTGGACATTTAGGGAAAAGGCCCTTGACAGATTGACCTTCCACCAGAGGTTGAAGAAGAGAAGCCTGGTAAGGATGGGAAAAGATTATTGCAAGCAGAGAACCACAAAGGCCTCTGGGAAGGGAGGGTAGGGGGTTACAAAGAGGCAGTAAAGCTTGAGAGGGTGTGTGTATGTGTGTGCACACGCTCAAGCACACGCGTGTGTATGTGTGTTGGAGGGAGACAGAGACAAGCTGCAAAGAGGTTGCAGAACCAGAAAGCTCCAGGTGACTGAGTTTTTTCCTAGGACCAGTAAATTAGTAGGCATTCAATATAAAACTGTAGGTTGTAAGTAATACAGTCCGAGACGGTCTCAGAGACTGGTCTCTGGGAGCCTAGCTTTTGCTATGACCCAAGTCTAAAATGCTTTTATCCTTGTTTTAAGATCCACAGAGAGTCGGCAGAGTGCCAAGATCCTGGGGTGGCCCCGGCAGAGACAGTCTGGCACTGGACTTTGGATGAATCTTCCAGATAGGAATGTTTTAGGGGAGGTCGAGACCCAGTGTCTTGGGAGCTGAAGGAACTACCTGGATCCATCACACTGCGCTACTTGGGAACACAGCATCCTCTACCGTTCATAGAATGTCTGAATTCAAAGGGGGGGGACTCAGGATAAAGGGGAGTTTTTAACATTAATCACCACCTAATGATGGCAAAGCCTGGGCGGTGTCAGGTTTTATTTGATAGATTTATCCTGGAAGCGATATGTGTACTGACAGTTGGGGAAATTAATGGTTTGATTGTATGGCGGATCGACAGGATACACTGATGCTGACAGGTTAAATTAAGATGAGGCTGTTTCAGAAGGTAAAACACCAACTTCCTATTTCCTGTGTAATGTTTCAGAGGTCTGGATACTTACGTCTATGGCTGGCAAAGGTGCGTAAGTAGCTGAAAATGCAGAAGATACTGTTTTGAAGGGATGGCATTATGCCAGAGCAACAAATCATGTTTAAGTGGCCTCTTTATGTGCATGTTTAAAACGTATAGAATTATAACTATAACAGAATAGGGTAACCTCAAAGTGATTTCAGGTATCTGTCTGAAGCTTCAGCGTGCACGCCGCTCCTCGTGGGCGGTCCCTGATATCTCACAGGCCTCTCTCTGTTCCTAATGTTTGCACAGTGAGAGGCATGCAGCTGGCACTCCATAAATGTTAACTGCAGAAACCTGTATAAAGAGTATACATATAAACCAGCATTCATGATTGACACCAGGCAGTTGATAAGCACTCATCATCTCACAGTTTGCCTAGCACGGAATATTAAACACACAATTATTCATCATAAACATGGCTTCCATGAAGGGCACAGCTGACTGCACTTCCTAACCACTAAGAAGATGTGGAAAAATGTTTTAATAGGAATGATACGGTATCTTTGAGAGACAACTCCGCTGAAGCAATTTAATTACCTTGTTAATTTTCTGTATAAAATATGCATTGTCTTTATTGTTCTCCATTTTCAATTTTTCCACTCAAAATTTTCACATTGAAAAAAATGTGATGGATTCCTTTGTAAAGAGAAGAGTGCCCAGCACAGGTGGGTCAGGGTTCCCGTCAAACTCTACTCTTTAAAGTGACTGTTATGTGTTCCCTTCTGAGGCTATTATTAGTACCAACTCCCACTTTTTTGCCTCAAATTTTCCAGGACTTTTGACGCTACTTCCCATCCATTTTAAGTTATACAAAAATCTCTCATACCTGGTTTTACTTGTGATTTATCTTCCAAAAATGATCCTTATGGTTTGAAGAAATATCCATTAGGAAATCGTGGAGCTATAGAAATGGAGAGAGACCAGGGTAGTTGGAGAGAGGATTGGTTTGGGTGAATATGAGACGAGACCTGAGATGGGAGAGAGACAGATCATCACTCTCATCCAATGCTTGGCAAACTTCTGACCATTGCTAATGGAAACATTTCCCGTTGGTTAGGTCCCTGTGTTTGTCAGCCTTGAATGGCCTCGTGACATGACCCACATTTTCCCCGGCAAGAACTTTCCTAAGTGTGGAACTGTAATTTCCTCAAAGATTTTCACAAGTTCCTTGTCATGAGCAGGGTCCCTCTTCTGAATCTTCAAGACATAGCCGCTCACACATGGCTGAGGTAGGAGACTTAGTCTAGGAGGGAGGGAGTGGTTGATGAGCTTGGCCTGAGAATCCTGTGTGCTGTTGTCTGTCCTCATCCAACTCTTCATTGTCCGTGTGAGTGATACAAAGCAGTCCTTTTTCTGTAGATGTTGACCCCACTCTTCTTTGTGATGTCTGCTCCAATCGCTCCCCCCCCACAGTGGGTTATCTGCCATTTTTAAATGAGAATGCAGGCATTCTTTATATTTGTGAACTTTAGTCTTTTGCTCAGTACACGAGCTACACATGTTTCCTGAGCTGGGGGAGAGAGGTCTTTTTTCTCTTTGTGGGATCCATTGATGAACAGAATTAGATCATTTTGATGCAGTCAAATTTAACCATTTCCTTTCACAGATGCATAATTTTTATTCCTGTATTTTCATTAATTAAATCTGTTCTTTGACAATTTCACACATGCATAATGCATACTGACCGCTATTGCCACACCTTCTATGTTCTCCCTTCTGCCCCATCTGTCTACTGTTCCCTAATTCCCTCTTCCTTGCCTTCATGTCTGTTTTTTTGGCTTCTCACAGAGTTTAACCAGGGCCATACAGATGCTTCTTCAAAAAATACTTTCTTACCCTGGAGTCTTGAAACCACATTCCTATAATGCAATCTAAAGGCCTTATTGTTTTGCCTTTCCATTTAAGAATTTAATTTACTTAGAATCAATTTTGTATGCTTTGTATGTTATTCAGTAGAGGTCCAATCTTATTTTTTTACCCACAAACCAATTTTCTCAGATTCATATGTTGAAAAGAATCATTTTCTTTGCTGGTTCTCATGGCTTTGTCACACAGGATGTCTCTATATAAATCTCACTTTTGCTGCTTCCTTTTTCTTGTTCTCAGAACTATTCATCCCCATCTTCCTACCTCAAGTAAATTCTTTAGAATTCCTGGTGATGAAATAAAAATGTCAGTTTTGCCTGAAAATGTATTTTGCTCTTATTATTTGGAGAAGATATTTCTGCTGGCTGGCAATGGAGTTCTAAGCCTATAACTGTTTTCTCTCTCAGCCTGTTACCCTACTGCACTTGGCTGTGATACCGATAATACAAACAAAGCCATAGGTCTCCTTGCTTCTTTGTAGGCAGCCTAGCCCATCCAGCTACCCTATCTGGCTGATTTTAGGATATTCTCCTTGTCTCTGGTGTTCCATGGGCTCCAGTCTGTATAGTTATCTTATGATCATTAGGTCTCTCTCTCTCTCTCTCTCTCTGTGTGTGTGTGTGTGTGTGTGTGTGTGTGTGTGTGAGAGAGAGAGAGAGAGAGAGAGAGAGAGAGAGAGAGAGAACGGATGAGAAGAACTAAAGATGTAGAAAGAAGTTAATGGTGGATGGAATAAGGTTGTCAAGAAAGAGGCAAAGCTTGGGTTCCCTAGCAGCTCAGAAAGGTAATGGTACCTCAGGTAGAGGAGAAAGATTGGTGTGGAGATGCTTCCTATTGGCGGCTGGAGATTGAGCAGAAAGGGAACGCCTTGCTTTGAAGGCTCTGTGCTGTCTGTGAGGAAGGGGGGAGATGACTTGTCTTTTGGTAACTATTTCACTCAAGTTTTTTTAAAAAAAAAAACCACTATCACAAATAGAGAAACAGTTTACAAAGGGAAGGGTTTGCTGGCTGGTCCTCCTGGTTTCAGAGGCTTCTGTCCATGGTGAGCTGATTCAGTTGTTGTTGGCTTGTACTGAAGAGAAGGATAATGATGGAGGGATATGTGGGGATAGAGATGATGTGTGGTGTAGAGCTTCTCAACTCATGGAAGCCAGGACGCAAGAGAGATACACAGGGACCATCCTCCAAGGACGTGTCCCCATGGTCCCCTTCCTCTAACTAGGTTCCCAAATTTCCATCATCCTGCAAAAGCCTTTCAGTTGTTGCTTCATTGGTGAAGCATCCATGAACTAGTTCTGAGCCCTCATGTCCTATAACTTCTCAATGATTCATCCACCAGCTGGAGAACAAGTCTTTAACACGTGAGAGAATTTTAGAGGACACTTCAGAAGCGAGCAGTTACTGTCAAGTTATTGCTTGGAGCAGGCGGAACAAAATAAATACATGCTTTATCTTCCGGAAATCTGATTTTTGGACAGGGGGCACTGGCAGCATTTGTCAGCAACTGTATTAGTTCCTTCCAGCATGTCTGGGACAGAATACCTGACAAGAGCAGCTTGACCAGGGACGGTCTGCGCTAGTTCATGTCTAAGGGCACAGCCATCATGGTTGGGACGTCATGAGACAGGAGCTGGGTGAGGCTGATGGCATTGTATCTGCAGAGGGATTTATGTATTCATGCTATTCAATTCCTTTTCTACTTTTTATTCAGTCCTGGCCCCTAACCCATGTACTTCTCATAACTGTTTTGGGGCATTTATCTTTCCATTTAAGAGATTTCACTTGCCACCTGCCTCTAAAAGACAATCAAACCAAACCAACCAAACAAACAAACAAAAACCAGGCAAACAAAATCAAATAAACTAATAAAAGACTCTAGAAATAGAGTTGTTTTTAAAAAACCCCCAGGGTGGCTGGGCGGTGGTGGCAAATGCCTTTAATCCCAGCACTTGGGAGGCAGAGGCAGGTGGATCTCTGTGAGTTCAAGGCCAGCCTGGTCTACAAGAGCTAGTTCTAGGACAGGCTTCAAAGCTACAGAGAAACCCTGTCTTGAAAAACCAAAGGGGAAAAAAAAAGCACAAGGTGACTGAAGTTTCTGGGCCTAGATCTCAAGATTCCCGTTGTCTGAGCTACCCCAGTCCCAGCCCGGACAGCTCAAGGCTTGTCTTGAGTAAGGCTAGGCCTGAAGGCAGCTGTTTTACTTCTGAAGCCTTTGAGGTGTCTTCCTCCACTCTGGTCTTTTCTTTAGAGCAACACACCTGCTGATCAGGGACTCATGGGGCAGGACTCCGCACCTCTATGACAGGCCACTATTCACATGCTGGCAGCTGCGCCTCCATGACAGACCGCTGCTGTGCACACTGGCTGCTCTGGCATCCCTCTGTTTCCTTCAGCAAGTTTTAATTGCATTACCCACGGGGTGCTGCTTTCTGTCAGTTCATGCCCATCTCAAGTGGTTGTCAATACAGTGGAAGGCCGTAGAGATCAGAGATGCTTCTCCCATCCTGACCTTTCCATCACTCTCCTGCATCTCACTGAGAACCTCCAACCTGAAACTCCACAGTACCGTTTCTGCTTTCTATCCCTTTGCCACTGCCTTGAGTTTCTCTACCCAGACTCCATTTTCAAATATCCTAATGCATTTGCTAAGCCCTCATGACTTTATCCACTGCATCACTAAGTCTTCTAAATGTACCTTGAATGGCTGCTTCCCTGCCTCTTTTGCCCAAACGATCCCTTGGGGCTCCCACAGCACAGAAGCCCCTTCATCTGCCCGGCAGTTCCTTTTGAGTTTCTGTTCCAGTTCCCCACTCTGCATATATCCAGGACTTGGCCTTCCAGCTCCCCTGCACATAACACTCAAATGAAGAGCACTAGGCTGTGAAGGTCTGCGAAAGCCCCAGACTCACTGAATGGTTTCAGAGTCCATGTGACTGTAGAGCAGATGGAAATCTACTTCCAAACGCATGGAGGAGAAGAGGCCTTCAGTAGAAGATGTCTTAAGGCAGCCTTGTTAGCCATCAGTGCATTGAACGTGGATTAAAACATGAGCACCCAACCTCCACTGCAAATCCTGACTGGGTATCTTGAAACCATCTCATCTTGAGAAAAATTACTGGATAAAATCTTCAATACACCCTTCCAGTGGGGTTTAAGCTAAAACAAAACAAAAGACATTTTTACAAGGCATGTAGTTAATAATCATCAGATCCGGGGTCAGAGTGGGAGATGTGGGCAGGAACTGTGGGGACAGCCTGGGCGCACACCCTGCCCAAGGCCTGTGAAAGGGCTGCTACTGGCGGGAGACAACAGGCAGGTTTGTAGATAGGAGCCGACAGAAAATTATCCTTCAGAGTGAGGTTATTAGGAGAGAGAGTGCCATGACTGTGGGTTGTCATAGCCAGGCCTTGAAGTGGGACTGTGTTAGACGAGATGGCCACCGTGTACAGCATGAGAGTCCTGAAGGGGAGGCAGACCCTTCCGTTGCAGAGATAAAGGAAAGTTTCTAGCTCCGTGGGATTTAATTTAGCCTTCAGGTCTCATGTGGCAGAAAGATGCTGGTAAGAAGTGGAAGATGTGGGATACCTTCCCCCAAGTTGTTGGTCAAGGGAATCCCAGAGACCCCTAAAAGAGTAAAGACTATACCATTGCTCATGACTGTTGTGGAATATTAGTTTATGATGTGTTACATTCGTTTATGCTCTGGAACATTTGTTTAGTGATGCAAAGATGTGTTGTATTCTTGTGTGTTGCATTTGTTTAACTCTGTGAAGCTGTGTTACTTTGCTTGTCTAAAACACCCAATAGGTCTAATAAAGAGCTGAACAGCCAGTAGCCAGGGAGGAAAGGGATAGGCTGGGCTATCAGGCAGAGACAATAAATAGGAGGAGAACTCTAGGCTAGAGAAAAAGAAGAGAGGAGAGAAAGGAGCGGGAAAAGGAGGAGAGCAGGATGCTGGTGACCAGCGACCCAGTCACATAGCCAGCCATGGAGTAAGAAGGGAAGAAAGACATATAGGATAAAGAAAGATAAAAAAGTAAAAAGCCCAGAGGCAAAATGTAGAAGAAAAGAAACAGGATAATTTAAGTTAGGATAGCTGGCTAGAAACAAGCCAAGCTAAGGCTGGACATTCATAAGAAAGAATAAGTCTCTGTGTGTTTATTTGGGAGCTGGGTGGCGGGCCTTCAAAGAGTTTAAAAAAAATACACTCGACTGCCCACAGAACCTGATAGTAAGGCCCTATTTCTAAGACACCGTATACTTTGGTCACAGGACATGGAAAAATGAAATTGGTATTGCTAGGAAGCTTCTTCCATACTAGCTAGCCTTCAGAAGGTGCTATGCAGGCTGCTGGGGGAGAGCAGATCAACAATCCTAGCCAGCTGTGAACCCCATAAGCAATGATGACCGACAAGGTAGGATATGCCCATGGGGCATTGGTGGTATGAATATTACAGGGGCTTCTGAAAAGATTAAAGGATCGCTCTGCAGAAGAAAGTGTGTGCTTGGTACTGCCAATCAGGCTGAGCATCCACGGTCAGGGAGCTCACAGGCCCCAAGGGTGAACTTCCTACAACTATTTGCTAAATGGACATAGCTTCAGACTGCCCTCTGAATTTACATCTCTCTAAGCACAGATTAGTGCAGCTCTCGGACCTCACTAGAGAATTCTCTTTGTGTTGCAGACAGCAGTGAACAGAGAAACTTACAACTGTGAGCAAATGAGTGTCTGTGGAGTGCTTAGTCACAAATCTCTCTCCCCTGCATCTGCCCTCACAGGGACCACACAGAAGAGGGGGTGGGAAAACTGCAAGAGTCTTAGGTAGGTGAGGACCAGAGCATCTTCTGGGAATGACAGGACCATGGCCCTCATGAACTCACTGCACCTGTGACTGCTTGTGCCAAGCTCTCACATGATCAAGTTAATCATCACTGTAGCACACAGGGAGGAGGGGCTCACAAGCTCCCACCCTCACTGAGGAAGTATTGACGGTTGATATCTTCTGGGAGAGGGAGAGTGTGTAGCCTCTGATAGGATGACAGTGAATGACCTGGGAAGTCATTAGCACAAATAGCACAAATCAGTGAGCTATTTAAAAAAAAAATGTGGACACAAAGTTAGAAGGGGGTAGGGAATGGGGGTGGATCTGAGAGAAGTTTGAGAGAGGGGTGGAGTAGATATGATCAAAATACATAATATACATGAAATAAATAAATGAAATAATAGAAAAAAGAAGATCATTCCACATTTTCTTTGTCCTGGGCAACAGGAGAGTGTGCTGAATTGCCATACTGAGAGCTATAACAGCCAGGGCAGGCACTTGTCCATTTCTTGACCTATGGGAGAAACAGCAGGGCAGGGTGGGACCTGATCTGTGAGGAGGCCCCAGTGGATCAAACAGGTACAAACCAGGAAAGTTCCACTGCCCGAAGGCAAAGAGGGAAGAAAAAGTCAGCCCCAGCCTCAGCTATGGAAGAAAGTGGGAAAGAGGGCTTAAGGTCAAGCAGGGTAATATTTCAGGCCTGAAGATGCCACACAAGAGAGGTGGAGAAGCCTTGTACCCAGGCGGCTGACAGAGGAGGTGGAAGAATCCAGGAGGAAGGTGTCCTCAACAAGTCTTCAGTGAAGTCCCAACCACGGAAGCAGACGCACAGAATGAAAATACTGGAGTTGCTCGGACACTCGCATGTGTAATGCTCACCGAGGTGGTTGAAGAATGCAGTTTAGTGTTTGCCCTAGAAAGCAAAAGGCAAACAAAACCTCAAAAACTGAAACCAAACTACACAATCAGTTTGTTTACTATGCTTAAAGATATATGAGACCATTGAAGAAATAAAGCTGAAACTGAGTAGACCTTTATAATCAGAGGAATTTATCATACAAAAAATCCATACTAGTCCAAAATATTTTGGAGATCTGCTGTTGTTTCCTTAGTCTGAAAAGGAGATATAATGATAAACCGAGAGCTCGGCAGGACTGAGAAGTTCTATAGGTGCTGCCTTGGTTTATACTAGATGGTCATCTTAATCAGGATGGTGGTGAAGACACAGGGCATGTACCCGTTTTTACCTTTAGTAAAGATGGCTGCCAGCCATGTTTGCTTCCATCCTAATGAGGTCATCAGCTAAGATGGAGGAAAATTACATAGTTGCTATTTAAAAACATCTGTTTTCCTAGTAGATCTTTTTTTTCAACAAGAGTTGAACCCAAGTAAGAATGTCTATGTATAGATTTTCTTTAACTCTAAACCTTTTGTTTTAAGCTTGAAGCTAAAGTTTTGTTCCAGAGTTTTGACTATAACCAATGAACTTACAAATCCCAAGATAAAGAGTGTTTACATAATAGCCTTAGATTTCTTGAGAGCGTCACAGTGATAAGAGACTTTTGGGAGTGTAGATCAGAGAACATTTAATGGAAGAGATTGTGGGATCATTTGTTTGTGCAGTGGCAGAAGTTGTTATGGATTTCAGAGAATTTGAAAACCAAATGTGTTCATTTTAGGCCATTGAGCTGTACTGAGGCTAAGCCATTTGCAGTAAGACAGTGAGACTTTAATAAAATCTCGGAGTAAGGGGAGGAAAAAAGAAAGGGTCATATAAGCTCCAGGAGAGGATAAGGAAGTTAGGGACCAGGGAGAGCATAAGGAAGAGACGGAGCAGGCAGTTCTGAGGGGAAGGGAAGAAAAGGGACAATTATAGGTCAGGAGCCTGTAAAGAAGCTGCAGGACTTCCCAAAGGGAGCTGAGAGGTAACAGGGTCGCAAAATATAGGAATTCCACCTGGGGGAAGATTCCAATATCATAGAACCCAAGGAGGGCTTAGGGAAGAGTCAGAGCAGGTAGCTCAGAAGAGAAGAGGGAACCCCAAGAAGGAGCTGAGAACTAAGGGGGTAGAGGAGGGCGAAGAGTCCTGATGACAAGGATTTTAATGTAGGGTGTCCCCAAGTGGACGGAGAGACGTGTCCCAAATCACAGAGGAGAGGCATCCCTTTCCGTGTGACAGTGACCCGGTAGACTGAGAGGAGCATCCTGGAACACCAGTGTGACTTATGCATTAAGAAAAGACAAAACAGGTAGTCTAGGGTGACCCTTATCCGGCAGAGGAGGCAAGGTAAAAGCAGCTGAAGAAACAGTCTAGGAGAGGTTTTTGGAAAAAGGAGAAGGTTCCAGTAGAGGCAGAGGAGCAACTGTCTTAGCAAGTAGACAGTTGTCCATGTGGTGGGGCCCCAGAGGGCTTAGGAGGCTTGAGATACCCACATGGTGGGCGCTCCAGAGAGTGTCGGAGGCTCTAGGAGTCAGAGAGAGGACATTTACAGACTAGGAGGGCAGGGGTAGATGGTTAGAGTCAGCAGAGGGAGAAACGGCTGAAAATTCGGCCTCTCTAGAGTTTGGAGCCAAATACAGTGGTGTGTGGCAGAAGCCGGAAGAGCAAATGATCCATACATGCTTTTGGAGAGTCAGAGCAGCAGCCTGGCTCAGAGAGGCCAAGTCCCTTGGAAGGGAATTCGTATATGCCACCACTGTGGTTTCTGTACCAGATGAATGAAAAATCAAATGAGGACATGACCGCTCCAAGGTATGGTCGAGGAGAAGGTTTATTATAAATATGAAGGAGAGAACAGGCAGAGGCTTTCAGAAGAATCCAGAGTGAACATGGCCAGCAGACTGAACCAGGCCATGGTGATGGGGTGGGGCAGGCGAAGCAAGAGAGATTCAAGAGCAGAGCCCGCCAGAAACCAAGAGACCAGGAGGAAGCCTCGTCAAATTGTATGTGGCTTAGTTTAGAAGAGAAGTCCAGCTGGGTTGGAGAGGTTTAGGGTAGGGGGTGGGGTGAGAAGCACTGGGAGGAGCTGCAGCTACTGAGTGAGAATCCCGATTTCTTTGAGACCTAACATATTCCAACAGGGAATTTCCAGCCAGATACATAGGAAGCTCTCCCATTGGCCTCATACTGAGAGGTTAGTGCAATTGCAATACTTAGTACTAGACAAGGAACAAGCAAGGAGAGGAAGGTGGGGAAATCGTTCTCCTGAACACAGATGCAATAGTCCAAGTGAAACATTAGCAAACTAAGCCCAAGGATGTATGGAAATCTGACCTGTACGGACCAGGTTAGAATTTTAGAATTTATTCTAAAAGAGTGATCTTCTATGGCAGAATCCATGGTGCTCCTCATTGCGGTACCAGAATCAAGCAAACAATGTGATAATCCCAACAAATTAGTAACTGGTCCACACATTGTGACTCTTAAAACACCTGCCATGCATTTGTTAAAATTAATAGATATAGAAAACATCCAGTGAAATTTTAAATAAGTCATACCTTTAAAAAAAGAATAAAATTAAAAACTGGGATTGAAGGATGTTTCTATAACATTGTGCTTGGTGTCCGTCAGATATTGGCATTCTGCTTGCTTTATTTGTGAATAAAGCCACATTCGCCAGCATAACCACTCTGCTCTTACATACACAACCATGTAGAGATCCTGGAATGATGTATGAGAATGCTCTAAGCAGTGTTTTCTTTAAAATAGAAACATTTTGAGTGTAAACTAGTAAACTAATCAATAAATTTTGGCGCTTTCATGTAAGAAATATCACAGAGCACTACTACAAGATAAATGTGTATTAACACAGACCGCATAAATGGGGAGAGGAAAGGTCATGAGCTGAGTTGGGTTATCACCAAGGTGACATGATGTTCCAACCTTCCATAAGTCACAATGTAAGTGTATTCATACATGGGGTTCTTAAGGTTTAAGGGTGTCATCTGAATGGGCCTTACTTAGTTCAGTGTGACTGATGATGGCCTTTTAAGATATGGACACATGGGTCAGGAGTCAGCACGTAAATGCACAGGGAGAAAGTGAGCTCAGGAAAAGGGAGGGCTGAGAAGAAGCAAGCCTGCCGGGCTCTTGACTTGGACTTCCAGCTTCCAGACAGTGTAAAACAAATCTTCTCCTGCTAAAGCTGCCAAGTCTATGGTACCGGCTATGACAGTAGCCCTGGCAGATTAGTATAGGTTTCAAAATGTGTAAGTCCATAAAGCAAACCACAGAAATTAGTTTGATACTCATTGAAGTTGAAAAGGAATCTCATTTGGAGGATGCTTATTTAAAGAATGCGTGTGTTGCTTAAGAAACTATAAAGTAAGTAAGGGATAGAGAGAGTTCTATGCTCTGTCAGTGTCTTTTTTGACAAATCAGGGACAGAGCAGGCAATGAAACATTCAGGTCAAGCTCTGGCCAGAAGCCACCTCTCCCTGCTTCTGAATTTGGAGCCTCGCTCACAAGTCCCTGTACAGATGCTCCTCCTTGGGACTGGTAGGACTCTAGGCTCAAACACAGCCAGCTGCCCATCACCCCCTGTAGACCTGGCTTACTGGCAGGTGTGTTAGTGCTGGAAGTAAGCAGGAGTTGGCCGTGCATGGGTAGCTATCGTCCTAGATCCTTAGTCATTGTGGGGACTGGCCAGATGTTTCAGTGTGTAAAGGCACTTGCTGCCAAGCCAAATGACCTGCTACGATGAAGGGAGAGAACCAACTCTTGCAAAATCAGCGCCTATAAGCTTTCCTCTGATTTCTGTCCACAAGCAGTAGCATATTCTCTCTCTCTCTCTGACACACACAGATGCACGTACTCATACAAAATATATGTCACACAATACATATATATACATCACAATTTATGGTGCATATTATATATATGCATACACATGCACGCACACACACACACACACACACATATAATTTACGATGACTGCTGCTCAGGCATGTACCTCTTCACCCTGAAGTTTTGTAGTGCATGCTCCCTGATGACAATATGACACTAGCAGGAATAGAGGGCCCAGGAGAAGTTGAACCTTTGTCCTCATGGAACATCATGTCCAGTAGGAGAAACAGATCTCACTGGGAATCAGATTGAGGCAGCCATGGCCTCTGGGAGGGAAGAGGAGTCTAAGCTGTAAAGGTTTAGTCAGGGAGGCTTGAGGAGGCCCTGCTGAGGGCACAGACCCTGTGTCGAGGTGTATGGGATGCATTGGAGCTTTTATTAGCAGAAGAGGAAAAAGAAGGACTCTGCAGGCTCAGTGAATGACCTGTGTGCTGCCTCAATGGCAGTGGAAGAGGTCAGACAAGAACCTGGAAGACAGAGTCAGGGACACACAGCAAAGAGCCTAAGGAGATACGCAAGACCACAGAAGGAGCTTTGTGCTTATCTTAAACCTAATGGAAGTCATTGACTAGTAAGAAGATATGGAGGTAGGAGGAGGTAAGAAGCCATCAGATTGCACTGTGAAGAGGCCATTGTGACCTGGATATGAAAAGAATAGTTGGTGACCATGTTAGGACAAAGGGACAGGGTGGGTGGCTTAGGAGTTTCAACTGTATAGAACCTCAAGGCAGTCCTCAAGGAGATGATGTCTTGAACTAGTGTGGCCAGAATGAAGCTGGAGAGAAATGAATGGATTTAAAAATTTATTCAGGAGACAAAATTGGCCAGTTTTGGATCTATTGGTGTTCAGAGCACCCCTGTGAGGTAGCTTCTATGATGAGACCAAGTGTCAGAAAGAAGATGAAGACACAGAGAGTATAAGTCAGTCAGTCACCGAGGCCAGGGAGGGTTCCCCCGTTTGCAACTGAACTGATATTTGTCAAGAAGGTGAAGGTGAGCAAGAGGGAGGTGTGAGGGTGGTTCCAGAGTTCTGGCTTGGGCCAGCTGGAGGCACTGTGGGCAGTCACTCTGGGCCATGCCCTGTGGCCATGTATTATGGGCTATGCATTAGGCAAAGCATCTTTGGAAAAGGTCCAGGGGTAGGGAAGGGATTTAATTTTAGTTTAGTTTTGAATTTTGAACATGAATTTAAAATACTTATGAGACATCCAAGAAATGTCAAGAAGGCGGCTGCATATGTAGGTCTAGGCACAAAGGAGAGCTCCAGGCTGGGGGTGTAAATGTTAGTCACCGGCACAGTCATCAACATCACTGATGCTGTGGGCACTAATGACATTGTGGGGAGCAGAGGAAGAGAAGGAAGCATCTAGGACCAAGCCTTGAGTATTTAATTGCCAGTAAAAAGAGGAATCTGGAAAGCAGAAAGGCATAAGATCTGGGGAAATTAAGAAGCCAAGGTTTCTCTCTATCTCTTCCTCTCTCTCCCTTCCCCTCCTCCTACTTCAATCCTCTCTCTCATCCTGGTCGTTAAATGGAGACCTGAGTCTCTTGAATGTCAACATTGTCCCTAACTCCTGAAACTTTCTTCTTGGTTTTTCATGCCCTAAGAGATGGACAGAATTCTGCAGTGAACTGACAAGCGGAGAGAAATATTCATATGGTCTCTATACTGTTGGATGATCTGCTTATTGCAGGGACTCAGTATTTCCTCAACCCTATCCCCAGTCCCATTTTCCCTCCTCAGAGTCCCCTTTCCATGTTGCCAGGGTCCTAATATGTGAGTTCATGATTCACGGGCAGGCCTGCCTAAGTTATGACTTTCATTACGTCTCGTGGAGATTGTGGCAAGAGTCTCATAATTGCTTTTCCTGCTTCTGGTCTCTTCTTTCTCCAATTTGTCTTTCAGTTGCCAGATTAATCTTTTTGAAACATAGCTCTAATCCAGCCTCTGCCCAGCCCAAACACCACTAATGGCTCCTATTTATAGATCAGCCATGTTCAGGTGGAATAGCATTGCCTGGTTGCCTGGGGGTTCCCAGCAATAGGGTAGGTGTCTGGCTGGAGTGGTTGGTCACCCTCCCTGGTCATATCTGACTGGTTCTGGATGACACCTGTCTGCACTCCAGCCCCTGTTGCTTCATTTCAGGACCTGAAGAATGAGAACTTACTGCTTCCAAGAGAAGAAAAGCCACCAGATAGCCAGGGCTTTGAAGATGTGAGCTCAGATTTTAGGCTGTCTTTTCCATGGCTTTCCTGACCTCTTTCTTGTTATTGTTGCTAGATCTTTTCATACTTGCTTGTGTTTCATCTGTCACTTAAATTTTTCTTCTGTTCTCAAATGTGCAAACCCAATTTCTGTTTGAAGGATTGTACTCTCTCTTCTACAGAAACCATGTCTTATTCCCTTAGCTGGAATCTTCTCTTTCTGTCCTAGACAGTTTAACCTGCTCCCTTCTAGGGCATTTAGCTCCTTCTGCTTTACGTTTCTATTCGTTTGGAACATGGATCAATGCATTTTCCAAACTGGGGTGCAAATTGGCCCCTATCAACCTCCACAACACATATTTATTAGGCGCCTATTACAGACCAAATAGAATCCTGGGTGTTGATGCAATAGCAGGAAATAAAACAAGCACCAGGTGTTGGAAATTGTGTTTAAAGGGGAGTAGGGAGCAGGTAAATACACAATGCGAGACACTGACTCATTCTGGGTAAAGTAGGGGGACATGTAAGGGTGGGGAGCACTCTAGGGCCACACGGCAAGATCTCACCAATATGCTGGTGGGAAGTGGAGTGCTGGCAGGGAGATGCTTTCCGGGAAGAGCATCTGAAGCATAGGGACCGGCAAGTGCAAAGGCCCCGAGCTGAGCCTGTTTAGGAAATATCAGAGGTATCAGCTGGGTCATCGAACAGAAGGGTGGGAGAGAGAATGTACGGAGCAGTGTGAGGATTTGGGCTATTGCTCA